>SNQJ01S0017188.1:9891-21738 GCA_010110895.2 Picea sitchensis
TATAACAATTTAAAAATTATATAATATACTTAAAAAAACAAATCTATTTAACCAAAACAAATATTAAAAATTTAAAACAAAAACTAAAAAATATTAAAAAGTTTTAAAAATAATATATTAAAAAAATAAAAACAATATATTAAAAAGGGTTAAAAAATCAAAAAATTCAAACAAATATTAAAATGTTAAAAAAACGGATATTAAAACACATTTTAGAAAACAATTTAAAAAACTTTGAAATATTTGATTTTGGGGGAGGGCGCAAAAACTATGAAATATGTGATTTGGGGGTGAGGGCAATGTCAGGCATCACAAGTGCCTCCCCTTCAAATGGATTTTGAAGGGTGGGGATCGGTGGGGGAAAAAATCTCTTTCATCACTCAAAGGAGCGAATCCAATACTTCTTTGAGCTAGGGAAGGGGGCAATAAACTATGAAATATGTGATTTGTGGGGTGGCAATGCTATGAAATATGTGAATTGTGGGAGGCGGGGGGTGGGAGAGGCGTGATGCTATGAAATATGTGATTTGGGGGAATGAGTGGGCGATGTCGAGCAAGAATATCCCCCACCCCCCACAAATCACACCTTCGAGATTGGCATCGCCCTCCCCCAAATCGGGGAGCAATGTTGAGCATCACGCCCACCCCCTAAATCACATATTCCATAATTTTTTAAGAGGACTTTTTAATATATTGTTTTTATTGTTTTTTAAACGTTTTGATATTTGTTTTTATTTGTTTATATATATANTATATATATATATATTTTTATCATATTATATATATTTTTTTTCCTCAGAAAAAAGCGTAATTTTATTCATTCAGAGAGACAAAATTACATTTTGTAGGTGTTGGTGAAGCACATTAAGTAGTGTAGAGAAAGTAGGAGGGTTTTTAACTAGAAAGAACCAATGTGATGATAGTTGAGCTTTCCAAGTTCTTTTAATTGGTTCTATTCTATCATAGACTGCATTATGTAGTTTACAAAGTCTACCATATGGCTAAGAAGTACTTAAAAACATTAACAATGTGTACACAAAATCTGGATCCAAATTATACAAACCAAAAAATTATAATGGTGTATTCTGGAGCATGAGCTTGAGCCGGTTCTTCTATGAAGGGCCGGTGGTAAAAAATCTGTGTTATATCCCCATTTGATTCTGAAAAGTGTCAGTGACCATAAGGTAGAGTGATCCCTTCTTTCGACAAAGCATCTGCTATTGTGTTCCTGTTCCTGTAAACATGTCGTATAATATAGGAGTCAAAAGAGGCCAACAAGGTAAAAATCTCCTCCAAAATAGGTTGCATAAATATATTGTGGCAAGACTACGTTTTCTGAACCCAATTTATGACACTCATTGAATCACCAAAGAGTTGTATGGAGTGTAGCCCTTGTTCAATTGTTGTTTTGAGTAATATGAGAAGTGCCATTTGTTCTGCATATTTGTTTGTACCTTTTCCCAATCCCATTTTTATTTTGATAAAATGTGAGTCTGAAATATGTAGGAATGCCCCCCTCCATAGAGGAGATTTTGAGATTCTCCGTCAAAGAAAACCCATGGCATGGTTGGCTCTATGGGACCGGGCCAAGATGCTTCGATGCCGTGTGCATTATTTTCCAGGGGAAAGTGTTCCAAAATTGAGATAATTTTGGAAGCTACTAGTTCAGCTACTGAGGCCTTATCCTCGAAAATTTTCGAGTTCTTAGCAATCCAAACTCCCCAACTTATTAAGAGTGATAGGGATTTCAAATACTTATGAGTAGGATCTTGCAACCAATTTTCCCAGGTGGATTCTAATGTTGGCCCATTCCACCTGCAATGATGTCTCAGGAGCATGGCAGCTTCTCCCCACACTTTTAAAGTGAAAGGGTAGAAGATGAGGATGTGAATGATAGATTCATTTTCCCCTTTATAGAGAGGGCACTATCCTGACCCTTCGATTTGATGTTTCCTCGTCTTGTCCCAGGTCAAAACTTTGTTTACAAGTACATAACACATGAAGATATTTGTTTTCAATGGGGATTTGAGCTTCCAAAGATCTCTCCACCACTAGCATGGTTCCCTTTGGAGTAGATCGACATTAAGTGATATGTAACCAAATTTGGGGGAGTAAACCTCATGTGGGGATTTTTTCGAGACCAGGTCATCATCCTTATCTAGGAGCCTAATGTGACCCCGCTGAAGGGAAAAAATGTAGTTGTCCCAGTGTAGTTTGAGTTCTCCTTCCATCTCAAGAAAGTCATAACTATACCACCCTTGATGCCAAATGTTTGTGGAACCTGGATCAGTAATTCGATTAAGTTTGTAGTACCCTTGAGTGTGTAAATGGTCTATGATGGCCTGTGGAAGGGAATGGGTGTTCCCACTTCCAGGCCATGGATCTCTTCCAATGCAGACTTGATCCCGCCTTCCAACTTTCCAAACCAAACCATCGCCAATAACATGGAAAGATTTGATTACTTCCTTCCAAATGATGGTGCAACTAGATAAAATCTTGTTGGCCCGCCAGATCCAATCTCCCACTGATTCTAGTTTGATGTATTTGTGGGTTACCACTTGGGTCCATAAACTATATGTAGTGAAGAGCCTTCAACATGCTTTTTCTGCTAAGGATTTTGAAAAAATGAATATATTCTTCAGTCCTAGCCCCCAATGATTTTGGGCAAGCCAACATATCCCATTTTGCCCAGGGTAAGGTGTAGTGATCCTTCAGTCTAGACCAGATAAAACAAAAGCATAATCGATGTATTTTTTCTAATGTACCTTTGGAAATCCAGGAGAGAGACATCCAGTATACAGGGATAGCCTCAAGAATCGCTTTTGTCATATTCAACCTTTTTTCCCTTGAGAGCCATCGAAAACTCCAAAGATTTAATATTTTTTCTAGTTTCGCCAAGAGCCATCACCAATCCCCTGTGAGATATTTGTTTTCTTTGAGATGGAAGCCAAGATATTTTATCCCATGTTGCAAATATTGTAGTGGGAAGGGGAAGATAGATCTATAAAGGGCCGAAGTGGCAACATCTGACTCGATTAGAGATAAAGTGGATTTTTGTTAGTTTATGATCATCCCTGTAGCACTCCAGAATAGTTGGAGGATATCTACTAAACTCTCTACATATATGGTTTTTCCACTAAAGAAAATTAGGACATCATATACAAAAAGAAGATGAGTAATTATGAAATATGGAGAGGTCTGAATTCCCTGGAAGTCCCCTGAGAAGGTGGCCGAACCAATGGCCTTTCTTAAGCCTTCTGCTACCAAGAGGAATATAAGTGGTGAGAGGGGGAATCCCTGCCTCAACCCCCTTTCCAAGGATAAGAAAGGAGAGGTTGATCCATTAATCAACACCACAAATGAAACCAAGGTGATACATGCCATTATCTACTTGATGAAGGGTACGTCAAACCCCAAATGAGTAAGAAGCATCCTGATGAAGGACCAACTTAATCAATCAAAGGCTTTTGAGAGATCGATTTTTAGGACGCCCCCTTTGGACCTCATTTTTCTAAGACTATGCAAGCCTTCTTGAGCCACCCCTATAGCTTCATGAATATGCCGACCATTTAAGAACCCAAATTGTTCTTTTGAAATAGCCTCCGAGAGAATGGGTTTAAGGCTTCTGGAAATGAGTTTTGCCACAATTTTGTAAATGCAATTACATAGGGAGATCAACCTAAAATCCTCGAAGGAGAGGGGATCATCCTTTTTTGGGATTAGTGCTAGGAAGGTCGAGTTGAAGGGTGGATGCATCATACAATTTATTATAGATTCTTCCACCACCTGGAGGAAGTCAAATCCTAGCAATTCATAGAATCCGAGATAAAATTATATCGACCAACCATCTATCCCTAGGCTCTTATCCTTATGAAATCTATGTAGAGTCTCCTTTAATTCAGGTTCACTAAATTCCTCAAATAGTTCACTGTTTCTTTCATTATCCACAAATCTAGGACAATAAAGGGCCAATCGAACAATCTCAGCAATATTCACCCTTTGTTTAGCTTTATACAAGGATTTGAAGAAATTATTTCCCAACTCCGCCAATCCTCCAAAGGATGCCACATTGCTTCCCTCATGATCCTGCATGTTCCAAATTGTATTTGAGGCTTTGTGACCCTTTGCAAAGGCATGAATTTTTTTTGTGTTCTCATCCCCATGTTCAAGCCATATATAACGACTTTTTAATCTCCAGGTCGCCTCTTGATCTGCAAGAATTTGATTACGATGAGATTCCAGGGACTTTAATGATTCCTAGGAAGAATAAGAGAGAAATCCCACATCGGCCGAGAGGTAGATAGCTTCGATTTTTTCTTCTATGTTCTGTAGTTCTCTTTCCTCCCTCTGTCTTTTTACCTGTGCCTAGGGAATAGTCAGTCATTTAATTCTTTTGAGATTGTCTGCAAAGTGAAGACCCACTGGAGAGCACGAGCTGGGATCATATGGCCTCTAGTTTGACCGAACCAGTGAAATAAAACTTTCATCTGTTAGCCAAGAAGCATTAAACTTGAAAGGTGAAGAGGTATTGATCGCCCCTCCCTTGAATGCTAGCCATATCAGAGAGTGATAAATAATTCCCCCAGCTCCGATCCATTGTCTTAATTGAAAGTTTGCCTCCATTAGTGCTTCAGTGACCAAAAAATGATCAATTCGCTTTGCAACCCTTGCATCTCCTGAACGCATATCCCTCCATGTCGGGCTGAGTTTCTTGGGGGTTATGTCCAATAGACCATTGGAAAACAATAGGTGTGTGCAAAGAGCAGAGAGTTGATCCGGGAGAGCCGAAGGACCCCATACCTCTGCCGAACCCAAGGAAAAACTTAGATCTCCCCCCATAATTAAATTGTTAGCCTTCAATAGCTTGAGTTTGAAGATTGATTCCCAGAAGGGGGTCCTTTCCAAATACGACCCATAGATTTTCAAAATCCTGAATTCCTTGCCCAAACCTTCCACAAAAATATCAACCCCTAATCAAGAGTTGAATGCCTAGGAGTTTAATAGTTTTATAGTTCTGGTGCGCGCGCCATCCCGTAGCTAAACCACTTGATCTACCAGTAGCATTAATACCCTCAAAATTCCATCCCAGGAGCAATGTGGCTAGGGTGGAAGAAGTTTTAGTAGAGTCTGCCAATGTTTCTTGGAGCATTATTATATCCAGTTGTTGAGTGGTAATCAACTATTTGAGGGCAGATTCTTTGTGAGGGATCGCCAGACCCCTGCAATTGAAGGAGAGAAGTTTCATGGGGGAACCTTCCCAGGGGAATGCACTGTTCTAAGTGCCATGAAAATGGACTTTTGATGTCCATAAGCAATATCAAGTCAAGCCCCGGATTGAGCCTTGGATAGTAGGGAGGTACACCCTCGACCTCTCTTAAGGGAGCCAATTTCTGGATCTGTTCCAAGCCCAACATCCTTTAGGGGGGGACCAAGGATGGTCCTATTCCTAAGATGGAACAAGATGGAAGGTTCCTCTGAGGATTTAGAGGAGGGGTCCTTGGTTGAATTAGAGTGGGGGGGATCATTAGGGGGTGGATAACATAGTGCGAGAGATGTGAGGGAGGGAAGAGGGAATTGCGAGTGGGGCTTGGAAAGCAAAGGGAGTGAAGAGTGGAGGGGCTGTAAGAGTGGGGGGTTGTCCAGTTTTAGGAATTTGAAATCTCGAAGGGGATCCAGAACTGAAAAAGGAATAATACAGTGTAAATTCAAAATATATTCAAAGGAAGGAACTTGAAATTTACCTTGAGGATGAAGAGGAGCCTGCTCCCTAGCTTGAGGGGAATCCCGACCAATAGCCAACCGACCCGAGAACATTTCTACACCATCTGAAGACTGTAGATCCCCCTCTAAAGTAATACCTGGAGAGTGCTGTGAGTCTTAGGTAGAGGAAGTAGAGGGAGAATCTGAATCCGATGGTGAGGGAAGCCGAGAAGTGTATGGACGCCCATAGAACGACATTGAGCAATCTTTTAATATATGCTCATGTGAATGACGATGCCTACACTGGAAAGGAATTCCCTCATAATCAAGTATTTGAGCCCTCGTTTGACTCTGATATGTAATGTTAAGTTCTTTTTGTAGGCCACCCCTAATGTTAAGAGAGATTAATACATGGGCCAGTGCCATTTCCTCCATCTCCCTAAAAAACAATTCTGCATCCAAATAAGTGCCCAACATGTTCCCAATCACTTGGAAGAATTTAACTGACCAGAGGTGAGGTAGAAGACCTAGAAGACGAACCCAGATTGGGAAGGAGTCCATACGCTTGTTGGCTCCATCGAAATTTGGATCCCATACCTTTAGAAAGACTGGGGAGGAATCAATGGTCCAATATCCTGAAAGGGCCCGAGAAGCCTACACTGCCTCTGAGAAGACAATATGGAACCAACCCCATGAGAGGCGTCAAATTTGTGGAGGTGGGGTTTGAGCCGACCCCCAAGTAGAGGCCACCCAAGATTTAAGTGTTTTCTCACTAAAATTTCGTCCATAGACCTTACCCACCACCGATTTATCTGCCATTTCCACCACTTTTTCCATAGAAAGGTCTTCGCACAGGATGGGATTCGTGGAGTCCAAGACGACCCTGATGCACTTATTCTTCTTTTGAAGCCTGTTAGTGGTGTGAGGGTCTAGACCCTTAGTTGAACTGAGAGGATATAAAGCCCCGCTGAATCCATCGCCAATACTATCCCACCCATTCATATTTGTTGGTGGGAGATATGAGGCAATAAAACCCACATGTGAGCCCCCAATGACCGATTCAGTGAGAAGTCCAGAGCTCACGTCGGGGTAAAATATGGAAACCATGAAGTCATGTTATGAGCTATGTGCACTAAGAGGGTGCGATGCCACTTCAAACTCCACCAAGAGATGACCCCCGCAGGAAGGAGAGAAAAGAGGGATCATAGGAAGGAAACTGGGGATAGTAGGAACCGGGGAGTCCCAGGGGATAGTATTCGAAGGAGGCGAACCCACAAAAATAGGGGGAATAGAAACCCCCACCCCGGACAAAGAACCCACCAACCCTAGAGAGACCAATTGAGACGCAGATTGAATCCCCAAGGGAGTAGTCTCTGAAGAGTGGCCACTTATGGGATGCTACAGAGAATAAGGATCAAAGGTCGTAAATGACACCTGAGTCTGAGACAAAGGGATAAAGGGTGCAAATATGCATGCATGCTCCCCCTAAATGGAATCCACATCGGTCACCGATAGATGCCTGGTGGAAACAAGAGGTGGGATGCCACCTGGTGGGAACCAATGTAGGGTTTCAGATGGATCCAACGTGTAGTCAACTTCCTCATCGTAGGTCACCATGATCCTGAAGGGGTAGTTGCATGTTGAGGGTAGAGAATAACGACTCATGACCGCTAGCCGATAGTGAGCTCTGACTAACCACAGAGGGGACTACACTATCTAAGGAGGGAAATGAGAGTGCACCTGTGGTAGCGAGAAATCGCAGAGTCCCATTTTTTTCATCAAGTTTCCCTTTTAATATATTGTGTTTAAATGTTTTTTAATTTGTTGTTTCTTTTAAACATGTATTTTTTAAACTTTTTAATATTCGGTTTTATTTTTTATTTTTTAACTATTTATTTGTTTATATATATATATATGTATATAAGATTGTTTAGAGGATGCAAGCGATGTTGGCCTGACTCTTTCTAGTATAGTCATCATCATCCTTTATGTTGATGATATTGTTCTTATGACGAAGAGTCCCTATGACCTAGGTAAGAAACAAAAAATACTCAAGGACTTCTACTCTAGGATGGGAGTGCTTGTGAACATTGAAAAAACAAAGGTTATGATAATTAAATCCAAAAGGATCACCTACGATACTTTTTCTTATGACAACAATAGCTTGGAGGAAGTGCCTTCATACAAATATCTTGGAATCGATATCCATCACATGTTCAATTGGAACTATAATGTTGAAAAAGGATAAAGAAATGGAGGGTGGAAAAATTATTATGGGCTTGAAAACAATTGTAAATCAATGGACATTTGGTTTTGGGATAAAAAAAAATATTCTTTTACACTCTCGTCACTCCAATTATCTTATATGGATGTGAATATTCGGGTTGCATTATATCTAGAGGATCTTGGAGAAAGATAGAATAGATATAAAATAATTTTATAACTTATAATATCAAAATTAAGGGCAATACACCCTATCCTATCCTCCTCATAGAATAAATCCTTTCCCCCTTTGAGAGCATTGCTATGATTAGATACCTAACTTACAAGAACAAGATAAACAACATGGATGACAAGAGGCTCCCCAAAATTGCTTCAAACACTATCCAAAATCACCAACGGCTCAAGTGTGGATGGCACAAAGATGCTAAGTCTTGGCTAAATCATTGTTGAATACAAGAAGAAGCCATCATACATAATACCGACAATATTACAAATATTATCACTTCTAATTTTAAGGAGAATGCATTGTGTGATAAACAATTAGTGGATTAAAGGAAATTAAGATACTACAAGGAGGTGGTCAACCCTAATTAGAAGATCAAAAGTACCTCACAATTTTGATAAGTGCAAAGAAGAAATTAAACATTGCTAAAATAAGAACAAACTCTCACAAGCTATATAGTGAAATTGGGCATTGGACAATTTCCAAAACACTGTGGGATGAAAGAATCTGTCATCTTTGTGATACTAAGAGAGTAGAAAATGAAAAACAATCCCTCTTAGATTGCCCTGCCTATACCCATATTAGATCCCAATTTAAAAATACTTTCCACAATACAAACCTTCCTAACCTCCTAAGTCATCAAAACTATGGTGATCTTGTAATGCTTCTCTCAATGTTTTTTGAGCATAGAAATGCAATTTTAAAGAAATCGAAGTAATATCTTACCTTTTTAAGGTCTGATAGACCAATTGATCTTAGTGGATGTTAATCACAATCATCATATATATTTTAAAAACTTTTTAATATTTTTCTTTTAAAAATATATTGGATTTAATTTTTTTTAAATTTTAAATATATATATTTTTAAATACATTTATTTTTTAAATTTTCTTTAATTTTTTTTTAATATATATAATTGTTTTTTATAATAGATATATTTTATATTATTTTAAAATTGTTATATATATATATATATCATTTTTTTTTTCTCATTTGGAGTTTTTTCCCTCTTTTTTTTTCTTCTTTTTGATGATTTTGTTGGCAACAATGCCGAGCTTTGAAGAATTGGTTTATAGATATTAAAATTTGAAGCTCGAAAAAAAGAGGGTGCTACTAATAGCATCTCTTTTCAATTTGGGGGTTGGTCTTAAAATTTTGGTTCCAAGTGTATCAATTGTCAAACCCACGATTTAAAAAAACTTGAAATTTTATCCTGAAAAAAAGGGGGGAGTATTACTGAGAGCACCACTTTTTTTTATTCAGGGATTGATTTTAAGGTTTTGGTCGCAACGATATTGGTTGTCAATATTAGAGGTTTCAAAGAAGTGGTAATTTTAATGTCGAAAATAAAAAATGGTGCTGTTGTTAGTGTCAATTTGGGATTCGGGGGTTGATTTTAAGTTTTTCTTTTTGACAACATTATCACACTGTTAAGGCCATGGTTGAAAAAGGTGGTATTTTTAACTTTAAAAAAGGGGTACTATCAGTAACACCACTTTTCGAAACAAGGGTGGATTTTTGTGTTTTTTATCCAAAAATATGGGTTATTAGGGCTAGAGTTTTCGTTTTGAAGTCATGGTTCTTGTCAAGTTGGTAACTATGTTAAAGTGTGGATGTTGATATTTTAGTTGAAGGGAAGTGCTTTATTGTGGTGGAAGACTCTATTTCCACAATTAGGAAGGGATGTGTCCAAAGTTTGTGGGAGTTTTTTGAGAATTGTTTTAGAGATTGCTACATTTATGAAGAATTCATTGAAAGACAACTAAATGAATTTAAATCACCAAAACAAGGAAATAGATTAGTGGTTGAGTATGAAGTAACATATATGGGACTGTTGAGGTATGCTCCACATTTGAATACTGAAAATTCACTAGTCCACAAGTTTTTGTATGTGATAAACTACAATATTAGAGCTAAGGTGAGGATACTGATGCTTCATACCTTACATAAGGAAGTTAATAGGGTTATAATAAATGATGAGTAAATTGTGGGAGGTGGCCAAGTATATACCATTGAGACCTTTAGGGAAAAGATTACAGAGACTGACACCATCACTAAGGAGTATAATGAGACCTATGAAAGTATGCAAAGATGTGTCAAGGGGACCAATTATTAGTACAAAAATATGACCGATAGAGAAACCAAAGACCACCATACTAACCACCAATGCAATAGACTTTACCTACACAACAGATAAATAGAAACACGTTTTCCCAAATGGGTAGTCATAGTCAACCTCCTAAGAGGGGGTGTTGGATATGTCGAGTATTTCATTTCTAGAGAGATTGTCCTCGAGCATAGAGTGGAGTTAGCAGAGAGCAGAGTCAGATGACAATTGTTGATCTAGGTAAAGCCCATATGATTCATGCAATGAAGAAACATCACCAAGATGAAGATCATTCTATGGTGTTGGATACATTAGGTAATATTAATGACTTTATTTTTTCAATATTAATAGATCTAAGAGAAACTTAAACCTATATTTATCACACTACATTGTTTAAGTTATAATAGAAGCAATAAATCATGAATATTTTAATCAAGTAGAGATGGTTTGAGAGTGAAACAAAGGTAGGTTGTTTAGTTAAAGACTTTGAAATTGATCTAGATGTGTGTGAATCTTGGGTATCCTTATATGTAACTATTTTGAGATCTTATGACACAGTAATTGGAATGGATTGGTTAGAGAACCTGTTGGTTGTGGAGCCAGATTATCTTCTTGATTCAGAGGTCTTTGTTTTCATCCGTGTTTATACCCCATGAAGACTTTACACCCCAGAAGAATGTACACTCATCCACGCGGGGGAGTGCAGGGGGGGGTTACCCCCCGAAGGAAAAATTGCCTTGTAAATGTATATTGTAATTTCATTGTAAATTTGGACCGTTCATTATAAGGTCGCAGATCTAACAATAGAATTTATATTAGGGTTTTTTCCCCTAGAAGGAAACCCTCTTTTATGAGGGAAATGTATTGCGGCTATGTATTATAGCGAATATTGTATTCTGAGAGAGGAGACTGTGAGAGAAAGAAGAGAAAAATACAATAGGTTTGCTGTAGGTTGTATCCCTTCATTTGATGGATAATAATAAAGGAAGGACCTGGAAATTTCTCTGGTGGACGTAGCCCACACTGGGTGAACCATGTATATCTGTGTCTCTATTGTATTGTGTATCTTCTATGTTTTATTTCCGCATTTATTTTATTTTATTTCTTCATGATGCTTTTTTTCTAACAACTGGTATCAGAGCGAAAGGTAACTTGCGGGAAAAGAGGGTTCCTGGTTCGAGTGGGAGCAATGGCAGAAGATGGAAAGGTTAGGGTCGAGAAATTTAACGACCAAAACTACCAGTTATGGAAGATGCATATGGAATATTATTTATATCAGAAGGATCTATTCCTACCATTGGGAGGAATAGAAAAGAAGCTGACGACTATGAAGGACGAAGAATGGGATATTCTTGACAGAAAGGCTCTAGGAACGATACGACTGAGCATGGAAGCGTCAGTGGTTTTAAATATTTCAAAAGAAAAGAAAACAAAGGATTTGATGGATGCATTGGCTAAATTGTATGAAAAACCCTCGATGTCCAATAAGGTATTTCTAATGAAGAGATTATTTAATATGAAGATGTCGGAAGGTGGGTTTGTTGCAGATCATTTAAATGAATTTAATACGGTTACTAATCAACTAAGTTCTGTA
>SNQJ01S0017188.1:21748-68793 GCA_010110895.2 Picea sitchensis
ACATGACAAGCATCGTGTTGATCACAGTTTCCAAGTTGGAGATGAAGTTTGGATTTACCTCAGTAAGAAGAGGCTTAAAGGAGAAGGTAAAAAATTGAAACCAATTCGATATGGTCCTTTCAAGATTATTGACAAGATTGGTAACAATGCCTTTCGTTTAGATTTGCCTCTTTATATGCAAATGTATGTAGTTGTTAATGTTGAGAATTTGAAATTGTATGAGCGTCCTTCGATTGATGATCAAGGAGAGCATGTTCAAATTTCTTCTATAGATGATTTTTCCCCATAATATCTTACAGAATTGCATGAAAACACAATCCTTGATAGGAGAATGTGAACTTCAAAACGAGGAAATGTGGAGTATCTTCAAGTTGGTCTTAAAGGTACAAATCCAAGAAAATCCAAGTGGATCGAGGTTGGAAAGGTGAGGGAACTATACCCTCATCTTCAAATAGAATAAAAATAGTCTTTTGGAGGTCCAAAAGCTTTCCAATGAGGAGGTGTGATCTAGGGGATCAAATTTTGCTCAAAAATTCAAAGTGCTCAGAATTGCTTCAAATCAAACGAGAGCATATGCCTCGTCATTACGAACCCAAAGCAACTCATTTGGGTTCAAACAGACGTTGGGAGCGAGAGATATCGTGTTCTGTTCAAAATGAAAAACAGGCAAAAAAAAAGGGGATGCTGATTGTACAGTCCGTACGGCTGTTGACGTGGCAGTCCATACGACACGTGGAAGAGCTTAGTGGCAGACAGTTGGCATCTGAAGGTGAATGACATTGCGAGACATGGCAGTATTTGGTTGTTCGTACGGTGTCACGTGGCCCAGTCATGGGCTACCACGTGGCACCTTGTTGTTGGTTGTTGTATAAAACTTTATTGGAGTCCATCGAGTTCGACCCCGTGACCTCTCCCCACATGTAAAGCCTTTCCATAGTATGCACTACCAACGCGCCCCACTATATGCCTTATTATATGTATGGTTTTAAATACATTTGAATTGGAGTTTGTTGTATGTTGGCACGAAGGTCCAGGTTGGGGCTTAGCCCCAGCCCTCGGTCACATATTTGTTGCCATATGACCATTGTTATATCGTGATGCGCACGCGGGTATGTATTTGGTTTGGATTTAAATTCGGTTCAAACGGTTATGTAAACTCTTGGCCCTTATTTTTAAACGCGCGGTCACATGGGTCATATGACCTTGCCCTTGACGGTTAAGGGTTAGGTGCGCCCGTAACCGTCCTACAGTTTGCACGGTTCGTGCGGTTGTGTCTGGTGCTAAGTTTTTACGCTTAAATGTGCGTGTGGGCTAGGTTGACCCAACAAAGGGTGCGTTTTGTAGATGCATAGACAACAAGTTTGAAGGGGGACTTCCAAGAAGCCTATCTTCTTCAATTTTTGGCCAAACGAGGTGCCGAAAAATCCCAGCTAGGGGTTTTTGGACGTTCTGAAGCCATTGGAGCAGTCTATTTGGCATTTTGAGCACTGTAACGCACATTTTTGAGCACTTTGATAAAACAATACAAATGATCCATTGGAAGCTGGACCAGGAGATGTAGCACAAGAGAGGGGTGAACTCCTTTATCATTTGCTATGTTATGTGTTTTCTGTTCACTGTTATTGTTGTTGTTTATATGCATCTTGAATGAGTAAATCCTATTAAAGTTGTGTTTCAAAGTTGATCCATTTTCATTTTAACACATAAATTTTACTTGCAAATAATTTCAAGAATACAAGTCTTCTTCATTTTTAGATCATGATGAAACATGAAATTTTTATTATTTGATTGAGTTTAAAATAATGATGGTTGAATAGTTGATTACAATTTATATGATATCATAGATGAATTAAATACACTGAACATATGCAACTATTGATAATGATTTCTTTGATTTTGATGTATATATATTTTTTGTAAGTAAGAGATTTGTATTAAAGGACCTTACACAGTAAAAAATATACAACAGACGTGAGGTGGCTGCATTGCCCAAGTGGGAAACCACTTCAACCATATTTCAATCCATAACCATGTTTAAAAACTAAGTGCCTATCACAGTCTATATCCATATGTCTATGCCTCAATCTACGCCTATATACAATTAAGCCAATCAGGGCTGAAACAAAAGAGGGTAACCATATCGCCATTGGAAAAAAAATTGACTTGAGAAACAAGTCGTCACATTGAGCCTGGGGTCGATTGAGGCATTTTTCCATCTTCATTTTTCGTTGGCTCCAAATTCGGGGCCATTATCTCTATAGCTAGTGTCTTGTGAAGGAGAGAAGATATCAGTGCCTCAAGGAATTCCTCTTGTCATTCCCGCCGCTTGAACCTGAACAACAAATCTTCCAAGTCGCGCCGAACCTCAAAGACGAGGTCTTGTATAATTGAAATTTTGCTTTAAAGCCCCAGGTGCTCATCGTAGGGTGCAGAAGGAGGTGAAGGTGAGGGTGGAGAGGCATGAGAATCATGGGAGGAGGAGAAATGATTGGGTGGAGCGGTTGGAGGGGTGACCGGGTGAGTAGGGGGAAGCTGATTCGAAGGCTCGTCCTCCTTAAGTTCAGGTGAAAAACCAAGTGAATTTCCTAGACTGTCAAACCATTTGACCCTACAAGACCAAGGGGAGGATAGAGGAGGAAGGTCCATGGTGGAAGAGTGAGAAAAGGAGGGTTTCATGTTTGGCTTGTGATGGAAACCAGTAACCACACCCATAAGTATTATATCAATCTGCCCCACGCTTCAATTTGCCTCTTTTCCTGGGCATCGAGAGAATGAAGAGGAGAGGGGGGGCAAGAAAAAGTAGGGAAGTCAAAGGGATGAAGTGGAGGGGGGACTGAAAAACAGGCCCAAAGCTCAGAAGCGTAGAAGCCAAGAGATGAAAATGGATTGGATAACCCAACGTCGAGAGAAATAGCCGGAGGATACTTTGTGCTTGATGAGACCTGTTGGAGTTCCATCCCATCGCCATTACTTCACATGTGTGAAGAAGCTGGTGTGGGTACTCGGACCGGTGAATAACCTGCTGAGAGTTAAATTCCCTCTTTAAGTAGCCAAAGAGGTAGGGAGGGTGGCAAGGCGCATGGGTAGATTGTGCCAGGTGTGCGTCGTCCGACCCCTTGTGCGTTATTCACGTGGTGACACCCCATCTAGAGTTGATTTGGATAATTTGAAATAAGAACATTAATACATTAATTTTCAGATGTTATTGATGGTTTTCCTAGTGTGATAAGAAACCACAGAGGTGCATTGATGTAAGATTGCATCAACATTTTATTGGAATTTGGATTGAGTCAGGAAACAATAGAAATTATGTGATTATCTTATATTTTGATTTTGAATTATGAAAATTATTTATGCATTGATTGTAGTGTTTTCATGCATAAAGAACATGCTCGTCGATCGATCCACTTATGAATGATGGGGTTATATGGGAAGCATACTAAGCACCATCAAGAGAGAAGGAGCAATGTTCTTGTTTCCACCTACTATCACTCCTTTCGTGGCTCTAGTTGAAAAGTTAAGGATGATTTTTACTTCGAGGTTTGTTGGCATAGGGGTAGACCCAGGGTTCAGCTCCAAGAGTGCACCAACAAGCCCTAACTACTGGCCCTTTCGACAACACCTGCGAGGAAAATGCAGTCTCACCCGAAGTAGCTATGGGGGGGTTGCAGGACAGATATGTCTACAACCAAAGGGAATACCAAGTGGATCTAATACAAGAGCAATGCAACATTTATATATCATTTACCAATTCATATCTACTCCGCACAACTATCTATCAGATCTAACACAATAATGAAATAACAGTGTACCAAATGAAAAATAACAGAGCATCAATCACACACACACACCACAAGATATAAGTTGTTCACCCTCTCTCTAGGGATACATCCACATAACTGTGATTTATAATATATTAAGTTGAGAATACAGTTCTTGTCTACGCACTCAGCTAGCAGATCTTATTTATTCTCTTCTTTATCTCTCCCCTTCTTGCGCACCTAGCTGCATGACTGATATTCACACCCAGCTGAAGATATTGCAATACCAGAAGGCTATACACTCAACACTTCTCTCTCACAAAATCTTACTCACTCGATCACACAATAGTAATGAATCCTCAACCAACTTAGTACCAACAATAACAACAACAACCCATCCTAGGTCCTTTAGACCTCTATTTATACATTACAATAGCTCACCGACAGACTTAGGTCGATACCTAAGTGTCAAAACCCTAGATACAAAAACCCTAGGTGTCTAAAACCCTAGGTAAACTTGACCCGCATTTTTAGGGCTTCGCCAGCTTGTCTTTCTTTCCTTCTCTCGCGGTGCTCCAAAGTATCCAACGGTGGATTTTTCCACTTTTTGAGTTGTCCACAATCCATATTCCTTTATGATCTTTCATCCTCGATCTCCTCGTCCAACATCTTGCTTTCTCTTACTTCGCTCCATCTTTTATGCTTTTTTTCTTACTTCGACCCAGTAACAATCACTGTGTCTTCTGTGCAGTTCACATTTTTCCTTTTCTTCCTTGATCGTCGCTTGCTTCCATAACCAAGGGCCAGCAGGCCCCAAACACTCACCTACGACTCGTCCCGAGTCACTTCAGATTTGATCCCTATTTTACTTCAACTTCAGACTGGGCGGGGCAACCTGTGCTTCCATCTCTAGTCCTCCCTTCCTCCCTTGTGTAGACTGTCTTTTCTCTATTTGGTACCCAGTTTCAACTGCACCTGGTACCTATACCTTTTTCCGCATGCTTTTATTGAGAGTTGTGAGGCAACTGGTTTTCATAGTACAACTTCAACCGGATCCCGTTCACCAAACCTTCCTTCCATTATCCATTCAAAGTATTCAACTACGTAGCTCCTCCTTCTGTTACATGAGAAACCTCATATGGACCAAGCCAATGTGTTCTAAACTTTCCTGGATGCTTCATGAACTTACTGTCATATACCAGTACCAGATCACCTTGCTTAAATGCCTTCTTCTTGATGTGTCTGTCATGGTAGGACTTCTCTCTTTCCTTCTGAACTTGCTGATGGAATCCTGCAATGAATCGGTCTTCTTCCAGTTCAACCAACTGCGTAAGCCTCTCTCGAACAATGCCAGTGTCATCCATATCTATAAAGGCAACAATTCTTAAGCTGGGTACCAAATATTCCATTGGGACGACGACTTCAAGACCATAAACCATTTTGAATGGAGTTTGCATTGCCAGCTTCTTGCAAGTGGTTCTGTAGGCCCATAGTACTGCTGGTATTCTTAAATCCCATTCATCCCTATTCACACTGCAAATCTTCGTTAGCATTGTCTCCAAAATCTTGTTGAATGCTTCGACTATCCCATTCACTTGTGGATGGTAAGGTGTGCTCTTCTGGTGATGGACTATAAATTCCTCATTCAAGGCTTCAATTGTTTTATTGATGAAATGTGTGCCTTGATCACTCATAAGGGTCTTCGGGCATCCAAACCTTGTTATAATGTCATCAAATATGAAGCACGCAGTTGTAGTGGCACTACAGTCCTTAACTACTATTGCTTTGGCCCATCTGGTAAAGTACTCCGTTGTAGTAATTATGTACCTTGCTCTTGTGCACTTCCCTGGTGGGTTAATAGGTCCCACAAAGTCAATGGCCCATTTCTCAAATGCTTGTAGGGTTAGTTGTGGTGCTAACGAAATTTCATCTCTTCTGGACGATTTTCCAACTCTTTGACATACATCACGGGCTCTGTAATAGTCCTTAGCATCTCTTTGTAGGGTGGGCCACCAAAGGCCAGCTCTAAGAACCTTTTGTGCTGTTGAATTCCCTGCGTAGTGTCCTCCTGTGATTCCTTCATGAGCTTCGACGAGGATCAACGGTCGCACTATCTCCATAACGCACCTCCTTAGTATCTCATCAGGTCCCATCTTCTATAGTTGTCCAATTATAAGTGGAAATTCTGCAACGCGCACTACTAGTTGTTTCTTCTGGGTGATTGTATATTCACTAGGTGCCATTCCTGTTGACAGGAACTGGACTATTTCCACAAAGTGGTCATGGATATTTCTAATGTCTAGAAATTGTGCATCCGAAAATGTATCCTCCAAACTAGTAGGCTCTTCTCCATGTTCCAACCTCGACAAGTGGTCAGGACCTTTGTTCATTCTTCCTGGATTAACCACGATCTCAAAATAATATTCCCGAAATAGCATAATCCATATGCATATTCTCCTCCCCAACACTGGCTTGTTGACTAGGTATTTCAACATGGAGTGATCAGTGAACATTTTAAAATGTCCTCCCAACAAGTAGTGACGAAACTTTTGTAGCGCATACACCATGGCTAGCCCTTCTCTTTCGGTAGTGGTGTAATTGATATCTATTGTTGATAGATTCCTGCTAGCAAAGGATAACGAGTGGTCTATGTCTCCTATTCATGGTTGTGCTAACACAACTCCTAATGCAATGGAATATGCATCGACATGCATGTGAAATTTCTTGCTCCAATCTGGGAAAACCAGAATAGGCATAGTAACCACTTTCTGTTTCAGCGTGTCGAAGCTCTGTTGGCATTCTTCCGTCCAATGAAATTGATAGTCTTTCTTCAAAAGATTCTCCATGGGTGTCGTAATCTGGGCATAGCCTTTAATGAACTTCATGTAATATCCAGTGTGTCCCAGCACAGTGCGCAGCTGTTTGACTGAAGTAGGAGGGGGTAGATAAACTATGATGGCAATTTTAGATGGATCTACTAGCAATCCCTGCTTGCATAAAATATGGCCTAACAACACTCCAAATGGTGAAAATAAAATGCACTTCTTCAGGTTTAAGGAAATCTGACACTGCCTGCACTTGTCCAACATTAGCCTTAATCATTCGATATGATTTTTCAATAAACTAAAGACAATCTAATAATCAAAGTATGCTTTTAGAAACTTGTGTAGAAACTCCTTGAATTATTTGACCACCACCCTGGAAAAGATGGTTGGGGCATTCTTCAATCCAAATGACATTACTGTATATTGGTAGGATCCCCATTCTGTGGCAAAGGTGGTCTTATGGCGATCTTCCTTGGAAATCCGGATCTGATGGTATCCTGAAATCCATCTGTAAAAGAATATACCTCCTAGCCTCCTACATTATCTAACACTTCGTTAGTGAGTGGCGTAGGGAAGGGGTCATGCAAACAAGCATCGTTCAACTTCCTGAGATCTACATAGATCCTGATCTCTCCTATCTTCTTGTCTTGTACCACCATAAGGCTAATCCATTCTGATTCTTCGACGGGTCCTATAATCCCTGCCTCCAGCATTCTGTCGAGCTCAATATTCACTTTCTCCTTATATTTAGGGTTCAATCTATAGGGTCTCTGTTTGACTGGTCTTGCATCTGGTTTCAAAGGGATCCGCATCTCTCCCATAGGCCCTTTAATTCCTTTCATATCAGTGAACTTGATTGGAAACAAGTCCTGATACTCATGTAGCAATTCTGTGATATTGTCAATAGTGGAAACATCCCAATAATCTCCAACATTTTCAAGATTTAGTGTTTTCTCTGTTCCAATATTAACTTTATTGATCTTGATCGACTTTCCAATAAATGGTAGCACAACTCCTGGTCCTTCCACATCTCTCTGGCCTTCTGTTTATGCAATGTTCACCTTTCTAGGATCATCGTCTTCATTAATATTGATGTTGTAACAGCCTTGCAGTTTCTGGAGAGGTGCATTCCATTAATCCTCTTCTTATTCCAAAGGGAGGTTGGGTGCCTCCTCAATCACTTTTTGTCTTACAACCTGTAATGCTTGATATACTATAGGATACTGGCTTTTGAATAAAAAGGTGGTAACAAATTTCTGATTCATACCTTCCAAATATGCAATGATGAGGCGCAACTCTGCTTGAAGGTACCAGTTGATAGGGGTTGTGTCCAGCGTGTTGATGAATTTGTGCACCCACTGCTCTTGAGGAATATTTCTCCATGCTTCCTTGCAACTTTGCACATGGTCCTTCAGATAGCTCCGACCTTTGTATCTAACTTCGTATCCTTCCACTTATGCTGAGAATCGCGCTGTCATCATAGTACAACATTGTACCCATTCTATAATGTTGTTTTTTTGTGTCCCCCACCATCTTGCTGGTGTGGATTTCAGGGCCTCATCCATTGCCAACAATTGTTGTTGCATTGGTACACTTTCTTCAAAGTCCGACAAGAAGGTTTCTAAAGGATTCAGATCATCAAAGGTGGGTAAGTTACTTACTGTTGTGCCGATCCAGCGTACTTCTCTGGTTAATCTAGCACATATCCTTGTAGATACTTTGTACATTTTGTTATGCCAGTTCTCCAGTGCTTCTTCTGAATTTGATGAACATACACTATCACTTCGCTAGCTCAAATTTCCATCAGCCATAGGATTAATGTAATCCTGCTGTGTGGTTGTTAATTTGTATATGTTTTCTAGTTCATATGCGTGGTCTTCTTCTCTGATGGGCTATGTGTATCGATGACCTTCATTGGGATATAAAGGTACGATGACCCTAAGGCCATGTCCTTCAAAGATCATTCATCTTTTATTTAAATCAACCACAGTGGAATTATTGAAATCCCAATCAATTCCTAACAACACAGGGTAAGGACAACTATCATCAACTATCTCAATTACCTCGAAGTTTGCAAATGTCCTCACTCCATCAATGTCCACAGGGACATGTTCCAATTTTCCAAAGGGGCTTACAACTTGCTGATTAATCATCCTAAGTCGGATAGGGGAATAGATCAACTTAGTTTTTCCCATCAGTGCCTAGGTTTGCTTCATCATGACATTGACCTCCGACCCTAAGTCGAGGACCACATAGTCTATATCATACTCTCCAATTTGAGAATTCAGGTGTAGTTCCTTATTTGTTCTTCTCTTCTTGGATACCTGATGTACTGCTTTATTCAGTAAAGGATCTACCCTTCCTATCTCATACTATCTGACCAAATTTTGCATTTCTTGTATGGATTTCTCATCTTTAATCAACTCTATAAATGTATACAAGAAACTGACAAGTTTGCTTGCCTCTTTTCCATCTCAGGAAGAAGAAGACTGATCAAATGCCAGAGGCATTCCACATTCTCTTACTTATGTTCGTGTCTTCGATGAGAACCTTGGTCTCCCATGAATTCTCTTCTTTCCTCCTCAAACATTTGTTTTTCTTTATTTGCATCAAAAGTTTGTGTCTTCTCTGCAGCTTTCATGACTCTTGATTATTCTATATTCTTTCCTTGGATCATTCTATCTTCTCTTATAAAAACGCCTCCTCGAGTGATAAAATCCACTCTAGTGTCTACTCCGTGAGGTTTTTCTTTTATTAATTGTATTTGTGGGTTTTGCTGAGGTCCCTGTCTCTCCTGAAGTTTAACCAGCAATGCTGGACATTCCTCGATAACATGCTCAAAGAAGTTGCAATAGCTGCAAGTGGTACAAGGGTTATGACAGTCCCTTGCCAAGTGTCCTGGTTGTGTGCAATTATAACAGATTATATGTCCTTGACCTCGACCCATACCTCCTCCTCTTCCTCTTTCTCGGAATCCACCACGAGAGTTGAAGTTTCCTCTCCCAGGGGAGTTATACTGCGTAGTGTTTCCTTCTTGTTGTAATTCACCTTGGATTTTGTATATATCCCCTGACCTTTCATGCATGAGGTCGTAATCCCTACAATCCCTATTATCATGCCCCATAGACTTACATAATGTGCAATACAAATTTGTGGGTGTCTGAACATATTTTTGCATGTAATAGCACTCACCGGGGTGATGTCTATTTCTACATACCTCGCACCATGGTAGGGTAACTTGCTTCAAGGGGCTTAGAGCTCTAGAGGCAAAGTATTCATGGAATAGGGGACAGTGCTCCTTGTCATGGCCTTTTGATTTGCATATGACACACTAGATATCTTCCCTTTTGTCTTTTCCCTTGTCTTTCTTCATATATTTGACCTACAGAGACAAACTAGTTAGCTGACTCAAGATTTGACTCATACCTGAGATGGATTCTCCCATAGGGGCTGATTCTAGCTTCATGGTGATCTCTAGCGCCTCAGCCTTCGAAGCAATATTCTGTTGCATCAGAGGAACTCCGATGTGTGGTAAGGGCACAACAATGAACCATTCCTTGTTCTGCTCGTCTGGGATCTGGAAACTCAAGTGGCCCATCAAGGTTTTAAACCTTTGATCGAACTCCCATACCAGTTCAACTATTCTTTGCTTGATTTCTTTTATTTTTTTAATGAACTGTGACTCTGACTTGGGTTTCTTGAACTCGACAATCAATGCATTCTTGATCTCATTCAACGGTTTAGGCTGGGAAATTCCCTTAACAAACTTCATGTACCATCTCAGTGCGCGGTCTCTTAGGGTAGTACTAAACTGAGCTTGTTTGACAACTTCGTTGGTGATGTTATTAATACTCCATACAACTTCACAGAGAAACCAATGTTGATCAGGATCTTTAGATCCATCTCCTTTGAAGGTGGGTAACCTCATCTCATCTGCCATAGATCTTCCTAGGTTTCCTGACTGAGTAGGTTTTGGGATACTAGTGACAGTTCTCTGAACGCTCGGGTGACTCTAATTACTTTGATTGCTTAACCTGTTGAATCAACAGGAGGAGTAATAGTACTTACTTCAACAATATGCGTAGTTCCTGAAGATTCTGGTTCTTCTTGGTGAGGTTCTTCAGTTTTCCCTTCCTCTGGCCCAACGGACTCTGAATGCTCTTTGTTGGTCAGATCTGCCTCTTCTCCATTGTAGAAACCCTCATCCCCGTAGTTCTTCTTAAACATGTTCGCAAGAGGAACTTCTCTGAACACTCTCCCACTGCGCGTATGTCCAGCCTCTGTGTCGTTGTCACTATCTGAGTTCTTGAACATTAGCTCTTCAATCCAGCAGACTACTGTATCTTCAAGATGTTCTTCTCATGCAATAACATCTTGATCTTCAGCGTCAGAAAATGTAAAAAATTTCCTCTAGGTCCCTTAAAGAAGTATTTCTCTTCTTGGCTATACGATTATACTCTTTCAACAACAAACTCAGTGATATACCCTCCAATGGTACTATCAAACCAGTGATCTACTGCTCTTGACATGACGTTATCAACTATCTTGACCCTCTTGATCAGAGTCGACGTCCAAACTACAGGTGGCCTAGCTCTGATCTCGAACTGGGTATCTGCTAGCCTAGCTAACCACTCGTATAGCTCCTTATGAATCCCTCCAAAGAAAATAGCGTGTATAACAACAAAGATATATCTCTCCAACCAATCCTCTGTACTAAGATTAGGGTTCTTGTTCTGGGCTTCAGCTAAGTCCTTTTCTTGATCCTCTATCCACTTTTGAATCTCTGTATTTGATGGAAACCACCTTGACATTCCCTCAAGAAGATTCCTATCCCAGGAACGGAACCATTTGTTAGCACAGGGGCAGACCCAGGGTTCATCTCCAAGAGCGCACCAATAAGCCCTAACTACTAGCCCTTTCGACAACACCTACGAGGCAAATGCAGTCTCACCCGAAGCAGATATGGGGGGGTTGCAGGACAAAGATGTCTACAACCAAAGGGAATACCAAGTGGATATAATACAAGATCAATGCATCATTTATATATCATTTACCACTTCAGATCTACTCCACACAACTATCTATCAGATCTAACACAGTAATGCAATAAAAATATACCAAATGACAAAGAACAAAGCATCAATCACACACACAACACAAGATATACGTGGTTCACCCTTTCTCTAGGGCTACATCCACAAAACTATGCTTTATAATATATTAAGATGAGCATACAGTTCTTGTCTGCACTCTAAGCTAACATATCTTCTTTCTTCTCTTCTCTATCTCACCCCTTCCTGTGCACCCAACTACAAGACTGATCTTTGCACCCAACTGAAGATCTTACAATACCAGAAGGCTCTACACTCAACACTTCTCTCTCACACAATCGTACTCACTCGATCACACAATAGTAATGAATTCTCAACCAACTTAGTACCAAAAATAATAACAAAAACCCAACCCAGGTCCTTTAGACCTCTATTTATACATTACAATAGCTCACCGACAGACTTAGGTCGAGACCTAAGTGTCAAAACTCTAGATACAAAAATCCTAGGTGTCTGAAACCCTAGGTCAACTTAACCTACATTTTCAGGGCTTCGCCAGCCTGTCTTTCTTTCCTTCTCGCGCGGTGCTCCAAATCATCCAACTGTGGCTTTTTCCGCTTTCTGAGTTGTCCACGATCCATCTTCCTTGTTGATCTATCATCCTCGATCTCCTCGTCCAATGTCTTGATTTCTCTTACTTCGCTCCATCTTTTCTTCTCTTTTTCTTACTTCGAGCCAATAATAGTCACCGTGTCTTCCACACAGTTCGCATTTTTCCCTTTCTTCCTTGATCTCCGCTTGCTTCCATAACCAAGGGCCAACAAGGTTCCACGTTTTCGTGAGAGTAGGCCATGGACTTGTTCACACATGAGGATTGGATGAGGGGCATGAAATAATGTGATAACTTTATTCCTTAGTGACCATTAATCTCTAAAAAAAGGGAAATGGAGATGAGTTAACATTGTCTCCATTGTTATGAAATTTCCCCACCAAGAAAAGAATGATACTTGAAGGGCATGCAAATCATGGCACCCTTTGAAATACAATAAAGTAATTCTTGAAAGGCATGAGATACATGACACCATTGATATTTTTAATGAATTGGTAATTGATAGTGAAATGAAAAGTTAAATTGAAAAGTATCAAAAGAGAAATTGTTTTTAACATACATTTTTCTTATTATGAGAAAACAATGATATATTACGGATTATACTTAGAAAAATAAAGTTTAAATTAAAATGGTAGTAACATAACTAAATATTGGAATCATATAATATATCATAATATGAGAGAAGATCTCATTAAATCAAAAGTAGTAAGAATCATATAATATATCATAATATGAGAGAAGATCTCATTAAATCAAAAGTAGTAAGAAGGATAAATTAAATAAGAGAGTGTGCATGAAATGAAATAAAGTTAATTTTTAATTAGCCAAAACCAATTAATAGTGCACCCTTAAATCAAGGAAAATAAATGAGAACAAGAATTCAAATTCAAATTGAATTGTGGGAAAATAAAAGTGGGTTTGAAAGAAGTTAAAGTGAACTAATAAATAAATAAGACAAGTAACTACATGTGTACTGATATAATAGGAAGTTATGAGAAGATCGTGGGAACACCTGGGAGTGAAAAAAATAACAAATGTGGGAGTTGGGTGAGCAAAATTCTTTATTTTATAATTTTAAATAGGTAATTACCTGTGCACTTGTGCATATGAGTGACACATGGGAGGGTGAATATTAAATTAATAGTAATTTAACAAAATGTATTTTTGCATGGGTTGGACAAGTGGCATGGGTAATAAAAACTATAAAAAGAGGGTTTGGGCTACGAGGAAAACACTTTTATGCACTCTAATGTTGGAAGGATATTGTAATGCTAAAATAATATTTTATTGGTATTTGTTGAGAGTTTCATCTATTGAAGTTTGTTGAGAAGTGAGGAATATTCTCAAGCTTGATGGTTTTTCCTTCAATTATTGGCTAGTGAGGTACATTTTCCATACAACCCCATTGCAACTTAGAGGTCCTTGATGAAGAAGAGTACTCAAAAGAGTTGGTAGGGAGGTGAACAGATGGATCATAAAGTGATCAACGAGTTGAAGCAAGGTTGGAATTTGGAGTTCATCATCAAATTTAATGATTCATGATCTAAAATACAATGCCCCTTGTTTGTTGATTATTATTATTCTTGAAATATCATTATTACTGTTTAAAAATGATTATACAAGAGGATTATATGAATGATTATATCTAATAATAATAATAATAATAATCTAATTTTAAGTTCATGACCAAGCCAAACACCAAATTGGTTTATCAAAACCTCCTTGTTTGTGGGACAAGGAACCCCCTCTGCCCAACGATTTGACTGGTAAATTCTATGGAGGTATACATACCCAACCCCCCTCTGTATTTGAATTTGTGACCTCTTAGGAGGAAACACATGTTCTTAACATTAGGCCCAGTCAGGTTAATACTTGTCAGGTTAATACTTGTCATTGTTAACCATTACTTTTCCCTAGAAACTCATATATTAGTTGATGAATTGCAATGATAATTTACAAGATTGAATGTTGTTTAAATCGAACTTTGTTATGTAAATTTTGAAATATTTAGTACTTAAATTTTCCCTTGTTGGATAGTTGTTGTCAATTCTTGGGCATTGATGTCAAATCTTGGAGATTGATTTCAACCCTTGGAGAATTCTAAAATCCCTAGATATGTGGTTGAGATTGATGGTGATTCAATTGTCCTTGATGGAGTGGTTGATGTGAACAGATGTGATGGGTGCATTTGATGAAGTCTACATGAAGCCTTAGAGGTGTTGTTATGGGACTCAAAGTTGATTGTGGAATATGGAAATGAAGGATAGCGTAAATGTAGGTAAAACACTCATAGATGAATAATACTCATTGCTGAGGAAAAGGTATGGAACACCTTACTCAATCATTTTCAGATCTTGCCTCGCTAGGAAAAGATAACTGGGAATGTCGCCCATGATTTATAGCCTCAAAAACATTCACTCAATCTGCGAGTATTAATTACAAGGATTAAGGATGGTTTTAGAATTTATATATGTTGCAATGTAAAATAAAATTTATACAAAGCTACTGGAATGTATATAGATTTTACAATAAAGAAAACATGGAGACCAAAAGCGAAAAGAGGATCCAAGTCATGAAAACATAAGTATGAGACATAACAACAATCTGATTTTATATCATTCTGAGATACCAAAATTGTATTTCTCTTTACAAACCCCTCTGAGGTTATGGACCAAAGTCAAATTTAGATATCTCCGATGGGCACCATACAAAAAGACTCCGACAGTAAAATAAAACTGAAATCAATGATCCAGATCAACTTGCCACAAACTGCTGCCATTTTGACTCTGCAAGATATTCTTTATCAACCATGGAAATTAATTCACAAACAAACAAGAATACAAAGACTATTAAGGATGAATCAATACCTCTAAAACAAGCGGTTGGAAAGTATAATTCAATCCTGAGCCTTGTTGTCTACAATGAGACCCTGTTGTCAACAAGAGGATTAGGATTTCAAGTTAACTCAAAAATGAATGAAAACTGGAAATATCTCATTTAACTAAAGAGAAAACCTTAGTCTTGTCTTTCTCCTTCTAGTCTCCACTGTCTCTTCATCCAATATAGATTTTATTCTTTCCCAATCAGTTGACGTAGTTCAACTACTTTCTTTAGTTAAGTCAAATTGACTTAATGAATTAGTTTAGGAGAAATAAATAATAATAATATAGCAATAAGAGTCTTAATTAATAATGACTAAATAGGTGGGACCCCTTGTGACTCCCATTATTTCTTCTTGTTACCATCAAATGCAAAGTACAAAAAATAATCATTTAGACCATATAAGACCCTTGTAACTCCCGTGGATATCATTTAAACTGGATACTAAATATTAGCCATAATTTATATCATATCCCAAAAAGAATATATTCACATTATCCACAAAATATCCAAAAATAAGGCTTGCTATCCAAAACATACTAAAAACCATTAAACACCGTCCCCATCACTGAAAATCATAAAAAAACATTTAGAACCCATATTTGGTGCTTTACGAGGCATATTTCCTCTTCTCACTACTGTCCCCAACTGACTTCTCTTGAGTGGCCTTGGTTGGTTAGACCTTTGAGGTTGTATTTCGTTGATCACATGGGAGCATTCATCCTTGAGGTGGAGGCGTGAAGACACAAATTTAGAGGAATCGGTGAATGGGCTAGAGGGGAAGGTTGTTGCTTTTCCTTTGTCTTGCATAGGTTGCAGGATATCAATTTTTCATATCTTTCTAGGGTGCAAGGATTGTATTGGCGAAACAACATGAGCAATTTGAACATTGGGATTAATTCATGGTGGTAGAGGCAATGACACAATGGGCCAACTGTGGTGGTGAGAGATAGGTTGGTGGACAATTTCTTGCCAATCGTCATTAACGGGAACTTCAAGATACAATGACACATGTGGAGGAACGAGAATGCCAGGGAAAATCTGAGGAGGCTGAAAAGGGGGCCTCTCTGGTTGGGGATGCAAGATACCATGGCCAACCAAATTAAAAATCCCATCTTGGAACAACTAGTTCAACTCTTGCGGGTCAAGAAAACTAAGGCCTTCTATGGCCTCGCTGCCAGTTACCCCTGCCTCTGTTATTTTGGCCATTTCCACCTCTACTGAAAAACTCATCTTGTAGCAACAATTTGATAGTCGTGAAGTTCTTAATAAACCATACATGAAACTCTACTTACATAAATCAACAGTTGGCTCTAGAATTTACTACAAAACACATGCAATCCATCCATAACATGTCATTCATTAATTTCCACGTGAATAGGGAATTGATAGGGTTCATGGGAAATATGAAGGGTTTGTATTTAGTGAAAAATGATATCATGGAGGGGAATTAATATACAAATATTGTTCAAACAATTAATAAATCAATCAACTGTGTATTTAAAAATATCTAGAACATCAGTCCTCAACCCTTGCCACTATCAACTTCCTTTCATTTCCACACAGACTCCTCTTCAAAACAAATATCATAGAACAAGGAATGAATAAGTGAAATTGGGATCGTGAAGGGGGTGTAATTAGCAAAAAATGGTAGTGTTATCACATTTGCTTGTAGGGGGGTGTTTTCCTAAGAAATGGACCCCTTTTGAAAAACAATGGCAAGAAATGGGTTAAAAATCCACGTATTCTAAGTTTTGTATGCTTGGGCATGTCGTGATAAGCAACACGTAGATCTGGGCGGTTGAGATCCATGCGCCCAGATCTACGACACAGGATCCATATTGGAACCCCCCCCTCCCCCGACTTTATGTCGTTAACAGGGGGGTCCAAGTTGGTGGTTTTTGAATGTGGGGTCCCCACTAACGTGCCACCCTATCCTTATGAATGTGGGGTCCCCACTAACGTGCCACCCTATCCTTAACTCGGACCCCCTTGCCTACCCCTCTGTAGACCGCCACCGCCACCCTCCCCGCTTTCCATCTTTCCCCACTCCATCTCTCTCCGCCATCACATCCCCCTCTCCCTCATCCTTTCTTTGTAGCACACCCGTGCTCCACTCACCTCCACATCATATCCCTCTTCACTTCTGCCTACCATATCCTGCCAGGTGTCCTCCCCTCATACTCCCTCTCACCTCCACCTTGGCAGATTTCCCCACTGCACCTACTCCCGCAGTCTCTCCTCAGCCTCCACATCATCGTCCCATGCCACTTCACTTTCATCTTATCACACCTTAGCGCCCGCGAGTTCTGTCACCGGCGCTTTCCCGATCGCCTTTCCTCCATCGTGTATGTCCACATGGATGCTTCTTATCTCATCTCCACATTGATCGCACCAATCATCCCCGTCAGATCCTCGTCCACGTCCGCCCACATGACTCCCCTGCAGACAATCTAGCAAAGCTCAAACAACGAAAAAGAGGCCACCACGTCCTACAAATGCAGAGCTGACTTGGGCTTCCCCAATCCCGAGGAAGCAGCTATTGAAGCAGGTGATGGTGGTTGAACATCGTTTCCACCATAAATGGTAAGCCCGATAAAGGACTGTCAGCCAGTCGGCTCAGCTGCAGAACCTTCCTGAAACATGATTACGTCTGACAGAAAACTGCATGGGCAGTCTAACCAATGTCTGCATGCGCTGCTTGACAGAGGAACTCACCAACACAAATCCTTAAACTCATGACATGATCGTGCCTTCAACAGTGTGAGTGGGTTCTACATATTTGTAGGCATTTTTTCCATTTTTGTTAGTGTCTATGGTAGAGCTATGCTCTCAATTGTAAAGTTTTGATGAGGCCTCTGGTTCTCTGGTTGTGTATTATCACTTGAGACTTAATCTTGTATAATGGCAACCAATTTCTCCTTCATTTCTTTGCCTCCGATTCTGAAATCTCAAGCATGGATGATCCAGTCGAGTGTTATGATTGGAATGTAATGTAGGTTTGATTGCAGTACTGTCACAATGTCTTTTAGTTTCTTGAAGTTTTCAGATCTAAGAGGATCTTATATATGAAATTTTTTCTCTGTAGGCTGCTAGAAGACTCGATGTCCATAGCAGGCCTTCACCTTTTCTCCTCATGTTCTTCCGCCTACTCACCACTATGAAAACTTACTGACTAAAGTTAGATCAAGACCTCATTTTTGTATGGGCACCAACCTAGTTTTCTGAGCGAAAGCGATATAATCTCGAGACTACATCCATTAGACCTCCTCTAAAATTATTCATTGTGACATATAAATTGATGGGTACTGGGCTTACCTCTGCAACAATCCAGGGGTGACTTCTAATGCTAACAGGTAGAATGGGGGGAGAGTATCTCATGGATACTGTTCAAATGATACATTAAACATGCCATCTCCAATATCAATTCGCAATCAAACTTTCTTACTTTTAAAATTTAAAATTTAAACAATACTATGTTTCCATAAAAACAACCCAAAACTAGTGCTTGCTTCACATAACTTCTCACTTGCCTTTGAACTGTATTACACAGTAACCAATTTCCCAGATTAATTAAAAAAAAAAAAAACCATTATAACAATACTTCTTGTACATAACGGAATTAAAAAATTAGCAGCATCATAATCACCACAGGAAATACAACAACAACCTTGAATTGGACAGGCTACAACCATAATAACAAAATCAACAATTCCTCAAAACCCACAGGGTCTCTTGAAGTGCCCCAAAACAATCCTTGTATATAACCATAATTTTAATCGAACCACAGTTCATCAACATTCCTCATCTTATTTGCATTCTGGTTTGTAGACTTCATTCAAGCATCACATAACTTATAAATAGGTGCCTTTTGTAATTACAATAAAACATGGCAAGTTTATATTATAACAATAATTCACACATTGTTATCGAATTCATAAATTCATATGAACAGACTGTAGCTTCAAGCGAATAGGTGAGTCCAACATTTCCTTCATACTTGCATAGCAAATGACCAATCAAAACCCGCGTGCAAACAAAAGAACATGAAATCGTGCTTTCCATCAAATTATGAGTAAGCAATACTTTCATGATAATGCATAGGGTTCAATGCAACTGTGGACAATAGGTGGTAGAAGAGAGCAGGTTGACAACCTGAGGGTTTGGCCCGAAAAGAGCACGAAAAGTTTACTCACCACCCAATACTCCACATTAATACTCACAGAGTCGGGACTATGCACGGGTGTATCAGCCACGAAGACCCACAATCTTATCATACAAGTAGAGTGTCCACAAAAACCCAAAGGCCAGAGGCAAAGAGAACCCATTTTTGAATAGGGAAGAAAACCCAAAATAAGGAACCAAAGGCAAAGTAGTCCCATGAGTATTCCTCAACCACATTCTTTTATAAAAAAATTGCGAACAACTACACTAGTAAAATACACCCACGAATCTTATAATGCCAATGATCTCAAAACAACCACCACATGAAACAAAAACTTGAAAATCAACCAACACAAAGTACGAACATTATAATAACTTTGGAAATACACAGACCGTGAGAAAACAAGAGCCAACCATGACTTAAAGAGAAGAGCGAATTTTCATGGATGGAAAAGAAAGAAAACCCCACAACTGTGTAAAAGATTGCTTAATGAGAAAATACCATCTTGTATACCTCCTCCACGACCGAGAAAATTGGAGCAACAACAACCAACAGAGCGAAATGAAAGAATAAATAGGGTGGCAGGTTCAAGGTGAGTTTGAGCTACGTGCATTTACTGCATGTCGCTTCTCCCTTCACATTTCATTCATGTCTAGTACGATCCAAGTCCACTCTTAACATCCAAATTGATTAATGCAACCAACTATACCAAAGTTTCCATATATTTCAATTTATCAATGTGTCAACCCTTGTCACTACCCCATTTCACATAGAACAATTTTCTATGGATACAACTAATCTTGCAATTAAACCAATGAAAAACAATTGTTTATAACCTCCAATGTGACATAACTCAAATATTTTGTCGTGGATAACATATTCCAACATGGCTTTCAATTCAAACAATGCATATACCCTTGTGGTATGAAGTCACCATATCGCACATATAACTTAAGCATGGAGTTTAGGTCCCGTCTCAAAATAAATGTAACATAATAATACTTGCAAATGTTATATAAAAACAAGACCATTCCCTTTTAAATCATATCTCCTTTATCATCATATTTGATTAATCATTTTGACAGATATTTTAAATGCAAATAAACTTTAGGGCTCATCATAGCCAACTCATAAACATGTAAAAAATAATTGTTGCTTCTTCGTCATAGTCACACAAGTTTCACCAGGGGTCCCACCTATTAGTATATTATTAGATATAGTTAAATAATAAGTCATAAGGCGTTTGCAACCATTTGCAAGCAGGTACACTATGTTGCGATTTTGAGCATCAACAAACTAGCGACTCCACAGGGAAATTTGTTTCCGACAGATTAAGAAATCACAATATTCAGTTTCACAGACCAATGAACATAGATCAAAGAATTATTGACTAGAATGATTATGGAACAGGGGGAAAAATATGGCTTAAGGGAAAAAGTGATCCGGGACTTTGGGAATAACTCATGAAAAGTGTTACATATGATGGGGTTTGGTCCTATATGCATAACATTCGATTGGTCGAAACATAAGTGTTTCTTGTTTTAATGAGAAATTTTCTGGTATGCTCTTTTGAATCTCAGGATGGAGGGAAGAAAGGGATAGCATAAAGTGGGGAATAAAATCAAATAATCTATCTCACAATAGTACTTGAGCAGAAAGCAATTTCAGCGATGTCTAAAAAGAGGACATCATGAAAACTGTGTAACTTAATTGTTATTGATAAAAAATACTTACATAATGGCATCGTTGTGGAGAAATTGATCGAAAACTTATTTATGATAAACAAAAGAAAACAACAGAAATTGAAATGGCAGAAATGAAACAACAGAAAATGAACAATCAATTAAACAAAGAAAAACAAAACATCGAAACAAAAAACTATATACACCAGTGATTTCCATCTAGAGTTTATCATTCAATTTGGTTCCACATAATGTTTCAAGTGGGAACCATTGGTACTATAGGAAAACAATCGTTCTTCAAAGTATTTTAGAAGATAAGAATTTGCGCCTAGGAAAGAAGCGATTTTGAAAGGACCTAGCCATAATTTCTGAAAATTCAAATGTCTTCCTTTGTCAGCATGGGCTGAGTCCCAAAGCATGACTTTCTCATTTACTTTAAATTTGACATATTTTTATCGTTTGTTAAAATATTTCTTCACGGTTTTCTATCTTCTCTTATGTTATCCAAGGCAAACATTTTGTGTTCTTCTAAGGCTAATAGTGCATTTATCCTTTGAGGGACATTGGAAGAATGTAGTTCTTCGATATGTAGCATCAGCTATAGAGAAGAAATTTCCAGCTCAATAGGCATAATGGCTTCTTGACCATAGACAAGCTGAAAGGGAGTGCAACCCGTGCTTTCCTTGGTGGTAGTGCGATCTTCCCAAAGGGCATAAGCGAAGGGTGTGCCATTGACGGGGCTTATATTCAATGAGCTTCTTTAGGATCCTAACCAGATTTTTGTTAGTAGACTCGGCTTGCCCATTTCCTTGAGGCTAATAAATTGATGAGGTGAAATGTTTGACCCCCAATTTAGCTAATAATTGAGTCAATTTAGTGGAAATGAAAGTGAGACCATTGTCTATGACAATCTCTAAAGGAATGCCAAATCTGGAGAAGATATTATTTTCAAAGAAAGAAATTACATGTTCATCCTGTGAGTGCCTAAGAGGGACAACTTTAGTCCACTTAGTGAAATAATATGTCGCTGTCAAGATAAAAACTTGCCCTACTAAAGACAGAGGATTAATAGGACCAATAAAGTCCAGATCCCATTTAGAAAAAGGAAAATCAGGGAGGACAAGTTGCAAAGGCATAGAATAAAGACGTTCTTTCCCAATGGATTTTTGGCACTTGTCACAAGATCGTGTGAATTTATAAGAATCTCGAAAAATTGAAGTCCAATAATAACCTTTTCTGATGATTTTAAAACCAGTAGCTTTAGCAGAAAAGTGGCCACCAACGTGAATAACAGAATCTGAAGATCCATGAGTTTCATGTAACAATGTCTGTGCTTCCTCATTATTCACACATCGAAGTAATATACCATCAGCAGACCTCCTGAACAAAAAGTCTCCTAAAATAATATGTCTGGAAGAATCAAGACAAATCCTTCTCCTTTGATGAGTATCTAAGTCATCTGGGCATTTCTAATATTGCAAATAATACATCAGTTTTTTATACCAGGTATGTTCAGCTATGGAAAGGGTTTGACTCTCAATATAAAACAGTGATGAAAGAGGATTATCCTGATCGTCAATTTATTCACTTGCTTCAACATGTTGAGGTAAGTGAAGGGCTAAGTCTCATCCCTTAATTGTTTTCGAAGTCATGATGGTTAAATCATGCTCCTGGATTTTGGCAAGCCAATGTGAAAGCTTCCCTTAAAGATAAGTTCGTGAAAGAAAAAACTTGACAGCAGGAAAATGGACTTTTACCTGCATGTGTTTTCCTAGGATAAAGTGGTGAAATTTCTCTACAACTTTAACAAGAGAAAATGCATGTTTCTCAATATGAGAGTATTTGAACTCATCATCTGATAAAATTTGGCTCATGTAAGCTACAATTTTTTCGTTATTATGGTCATCACATTGTAAGAGAATAGTTGAAATTGCTTCCTCAGTGGAATTAGTGTATATGATAAAATGTTTCTCAAAGTCTAGTTTTGCCAGAACTGGTGCAGAACTAATTGCCTTCTTAATCCTTACAAAATCATTTTCGATGTCATATGTCCAATAAAAAGAGCGATCTTGATTTAGAAGATTATGAATCGGTTTAACCATTAAAGAAAAATCAGGAACAAACCCGTGGACAAAGTTGATAATACCCATAAAGGATTGAACCTCCTTTTTGGAAGTGGGGGTAGGAAGGTTTAGGATAGAAACAATCCTTTTTGGATATATGCTTATCCCTGAATCATAAACGATATGTCCAAGGAGATTTCCCTTGGTGATGCCAAAAATATATTTAGAAGGATTTAAAGATATGCCAAATTTTCGGCATCGCATGAGAACTTTTCTGAGATGACCAAAGTGATCCGATCGATTCTTTGAATAGACGGTCAAATAATCAAGATAAACCTAGATAATATTTCCGATCAAATCGTCAAACTCTATTTTCATATCTCTCTCGAAAGTGGTACCTGCATTAGACAAGCCAAAAGGCATGTGTTCATAAGAAAATGTGCCCCATCTTGTAGTAAAGGTGGTTTTGTACCTATCAATCCTTTTTACCTTGATTTGATTATATACAGAGAAACCATCAAGTAAGAACAACATGTGTGACCCTGCAACCTGTTGTAGAATCATTTCCATATTAGGGAGAGGAAAATGATCTTTAACACTTGCTCTATTCAATGCACAAAAACGAATGCATAATCAAATATGACCAGTTGTCTTCCTAACATGAACTAAATTTGAAACCCACTCAGAATACTTAACTAGAAAGATTATACCATCTTTCAAAAGTTTTTCCAACTCCTTTCTAATAATAGCTTCAAGTGCGGAGTTAATGGGCCTTTGTTTTTTCCTAACTAGCTTTATCCCTTCCTTAATGGGAATGACAGTTTGTATGAGAGCAAGATCAAAACCACGAAGATCCTCGTATGACCAAGCAAAAACATCTTGAAATTCATGTAATAGTTTTGTGAATTTCGCCTTTTCTTCGTCAGAACATTGGGCACCTATTTTAACCATCTTTGGAGATTCAGAGGTCCCAAGGTTCAAGGAAATGGTATCACCCACTTTCCTTTTTGATTCCTCTTCTTTACGTGTTTCTTTGTTGCTCACATCACTCGACGAAAATCAACTCACAAGAGGAGTCAAGCCTTTTGGAAATTTTTCATCTTCCATAGATATAATTTCCTTAGGCTTAAATAGTTCATTTTGTATGAAAGCACATATGCCTTCATCATTAGGGAAAACCTACCATGATTCTACATTATCTGGAATGTGAGGACGATATAAAGATTGAAAATTACAATCAGGCCTTTGAGGTAGAAGTTGTCGAGTAGGGGATACCACAAATACAACTAACCTATCATCCATTGAATTAAGTTCCCTCTTAACATGAGTGATGTTAAATGATAACAGATTCGAGATAAGAACCCAAACAACTTGGGTATAGCGTTTCATCAACTTATTGCTAGGAGAGTAGATTTTACGCACAAGGTTTACAACAAGTTCAGAATCACCAAAAATTGTAAGGTGGTCACAACCAAGGTTATAAGCATTTTCGATGCCTAGCAGTAAGGCTTCAAATTCAATGACATTGTTCATGCAAGCAAACTCTAACCTATAATAAAAGTTGTGGATTTTACCTATAGGTGAGTACAATATAATGCCAGCTCCATTACCTTCGTTTTAGCATGATCCATCGAAATGCATGTGCCGCATACCATCTTATAAATCAATTTTTTCTAAAGTTGTGTCACCATCATCAACAAAGATAGAGTATAACCCTAATTCTTCCTCAAGATAATTTACATTCGGTTGAGGAATACTCTCTATGTATGGTGAAATTATTCCTTCTCTTAGGACTATGACATTCTTTCCATTCTGGGGAATGAATAAGTGTGTCCCATCAAGCGAAAGATATCCACCTGTTAGGGATTTCCAGTCTCTTCCTAGGATAATAGAGTAGTTTCTTACTGGCATGTCGATTTCTTGGATGCTAAGGGTTGTCCTTATTTCAAGATGTGCACATAGAACTAAAGTTACATCTTTGATTTCCCCTATTGTCGACTACTGTAGACTATTATAGGAGAGCATGCTTCTATAAATTTCATTAGTACACGATAAGCCTAGATCTTCCATAATTCTTTTTGACATTACGCTTGGGCCTGAACCGCCATCAATTAGGCAACAATGGGCTATCTTATCCATAATTTTTACATAAATGAAAAATGGAGGGTTTTTTACAGGGTGTATAAAATTATTTACACCTATTTTATTTATAGTGGAATCCTCTTCTTTTGCCTCTTCAAAAATATTGGCTATGGTGGAATCTTTTCCTTCCATAAAATTCTTGAGATGATTTTGTTGTTCAGGGATGACAACCATGTCCAAAAGAGTAGCATCGAACTTGATATTATCCAATTGGTTAATAATGTTATACTTGGAAGAGGGAAGAAGGGAAGGAACTCCTTGACTCTTAGGAATTTTGACAGTGTGTACATTAGTACCTTGTGAAGATGAGGCTGGAGTGGAAGAAGCATGAGCAGGGTTGTATTTTCCTTTAGGAGCATAAGATTTTTTCCTAGTATTTATAATCATGACATCTTCCGGTTCTTCCCAGTCTAGAACATCAATGGTGGTTTTGGGCTTCTTGCCAAATATTTTGTCTCTGACACTCTTCTTAACTTCACAAGTACTTTCTTCGTGTTTTTCTTCGCAGAAGTTACAACAATTGCGAGACATGATGGCTTTGGGCTGAAAGTTGTTCTCATTTGTATTCCTAAAAGGAGTCGAGGAAGAAGATGATGCCCTAGTAATAAGTGAGGGAAAATTCCCCTTTCGTTCATAGGCTATCATTCAGTTGTTCATATCTTGTACAAGTTGTAAGAGGGAAGACATATTTGTTTGCTTGACTGAGTCTCCTTTAGGGAGACCTGTTCTTTCAAGTTGCTCCTCGTACTCCAGGCAAGTGTGGAGAGCGGAGCCAAGATTGTGAATAGCCTTTTCTTTGATCCTATGACGATAAGGAGAGGGAAGATCATTATAGTAATGCATGGAGGCATCTTGGTTTTTGGGGCGTATTAGTTCAGGGATTTGATTGTACAATTTGGTGAAGCGGAGGTTAAAGGACTTAATAGTCTCACCATATTTGTAAGAAATATTGTTATATTCCCTTAATTGTCCGGTCAAGCTCTTAGATTGTCCATAAGTGGACTTGAACCAATAAACCAACTCTTCCCAAGTGGAAAGGATCTTTGGAGGGAGATCAAAGAAATCAACTATTGCTTTCCCTTCAAGGGAGTTAACAAATAAGCACATACATGTGTCATTGTCGTTAGCCCCGATATTATGACAAGCATTAGAAAATGCCACTAGGTGTTTGTTTGTAGAAACAATATTATTCTCTGAGAACTTAGGAAGATGCTCTTTAAACTTGGGTAACAGACGAGTAGTAGGTGATATATTCAAGGGAGAAGATACGTGCCACGGGGTGGTAGTAACATCTTCCTCAAATTGGAAAAGACCGTACTTGTTTATAAATTTGGCAGGGTTGGTAGCTGATTGTACATGAAATTGATGGCTATATAGACTACCAATTACCGATGAGGCCGAAGGTTGAGATGATGAAGCACCTCCAGCACCACCCGCGAATGCCATTTTGGGAGTGATGGGTAAGGGATAAGAGGGTGAGCTGGAAGATTCAGACAAAGTCCTCCGTAGAGTGCTTTCTTGGGTCAACAAAATGGCTTTCATCCTTCCTATTTCAATGATAGGAATAATTTCAGAGGACAATCCTCTTCTTCTTCTAGAAATGCAAAGGTTTGAGGACATGAAAACGAAAACCAAGGACTAAGGAAATAAAAATTACTACTATTTTCTAAGCTTTCTTTTCCTGGCTTCCCAACGTTCACAGATAGTTATATCTTGTTCAACTACTTCCCAAGAGCGTTCAAGATCGACCCGAGTATTAGCAATTTCTAGAATGGTATTGAATAAAGTCAAGGCAATGCAAAATAAAATTTATACAAAGCTACTAGAATGTATATAGATTTTACAATAAAGCAAACATGGAAACCAAAAGAGAAAAGAGGAGCCAAGTCATGAAAACAAAAGTATGAGACATAACAACAATATCATTTTATTTCATTCTGAGATACCAAAAGTGTATTTCTCTTTACAAACCCCTACGAGGGTATGGACCAAAGTCAAATTTAGATATCTCCTATGGGAACCATACAAAAAGACTCCGCCAGTAAAATAAAACTGAAATCAATGATCCAAATCAGCTTGCCACAAATTATTTCCATTTTGACTCTGCAAGATATTCTTTATCGGCCATGAAAATTAATTCACACACATAAAAGAATACACAAACTATCAAGGATGAATCAACACCTCTAAAAAAAGTCGTTGAAAAGTATAATTCAGTCCTGAACCTTGTTGTCTACAATGAGACCCTGTTGTCAACAAGATGATTAGGCTTTCAAGTAAACTCAGAAATGAATGAAAACTTAAACAATCTCATTTAACTAAAGATCAAACCTTAGTCTTGTCTTTATCCTTCTATTATTCATCGTCTATTTATCCAATTGAGATTTTATTATTTCCCAATCAGTTGAAGTAGTTCAACTACTTTCTTTAGTTAAGTCAAATTGACTTAACAAATCAGTTTATGAGAAATAAATAATAATAATATATCAATAAGGGTCTTAATTAATAAAGACTAAATAGGTGGGACCCCTTGTGACTCCCATTATTTCTTCTTGTTACCATCTAATGAAAAGTATAAAAAATAATCATTTAGACCATATAACACCCTTGTAACTCTCGTGGATATCATTTAAAATGAATATTAAATATCAGCCATAATTTATATCATATCCCAAAAAGAATATATTCACATTATCCACAAAATATCCAAAAGTAAGGCTTGTTGTCCAAAACATACTGAAAACCATTGAACATTGTCCTCATCACTGAAAATCATAAAAAAACATTTAGAACCCATATTTGCTGCTTTGGGAGGCATATTTCCTCTTCTCATTGTTGTCCCCAACTGACTTCTCTTGAGTGGCCTTTGGTTGGTTAGACCATTGAGGCTATATTTCATTGATCACATGGGAGAAGTCATCCTTGAGGTGGAGGCGTGAAGACATAGATTTAGAGGACTCAGTGGATGGGCTAGAGGGGGAGGCCACCGCTTTTCCTTTGTGTTACACAGGTTGCAAGATATCAATTTTTAATATCTTTCTAGTATGCGAGGATTGTATTGGAGAAACACCATGAGCAATTTGAACATTGGGATTAATTGGTGGTAGTAGAGGCAAGACACAGTGGGCCAACCGTGGTGGTGAGAGACATGTTGGTGGAAAATTTCTTGCCAATCGTCATTAGCAGGAACTTCATGCTACAATGGTACATGTGGAGGAATGAGAATGCCAAGGAAACTCTGAGGAGGTTGAAAAGGGGGCCTCTCTGGTCAGGGATGCAAGATACCATGGCCAACCAAATTTAAAAACCCAGTTTCGAACAACTGGTTCAAATCTTGTGGGTCAACGTCAAAATGAATAGAAAACAGAGGGCTTATATGGCCTCACTGCCAGTTACCCCTGCCTCTATTATTTCGACCATTGCTTCCTCTACTGAAAAACTCATTCTGTAGCAACAATTTGACAGTCATGAAGTTCTTAAGAAACCATACATGAAACTAAACTTACATAAATCAACATTTGTCTCTAGAATTTACTACGAGACACATGCAATCCATCCATAACATGTCATTCATTAATTTCCATGTGAACAAGAAATTGATAGGGTTCATGGGAAATATGAAGGGCTCGTATTTAGCAAAAAATGATATCATGGAGGGGAATTAATATACAAATATTGTTCAAACAATTAATAAAACAATCAATTGTGTATTTAAAAATATCTAGAACATCAGTCTTCAACCCTTGCCACTATCAACTTCCTTTCATTTCCACACAGACTCCTCTTCAAAACAAATATCACAGAACAAGGAATGAATAAGTGAAATTGGGATTGTGAAGGGGGTGTAATTAGCGAAAAATGGTAGAATAGGGAAGAATGAATAAGGAATTGGGATTGTGAAGGGGTGTAATTAGCTTAAAAATGGTAGAATAGGGGTTGGGGGTATCTCATGGATACTGTTCAAATGATACATCAACCATGCCTCTCCGATATCAATTTGCAATCAAAATTTCTTATTGTTCAAAAATTTAAAATTTAAACAATACTATGTTTCCATAAAAACAACCCAAAATTGGTGCTTGCTTCACATAACTGCTAACTTTACTTTGAACTGTATTACACATTAACCAATTGCCCAGAAATAAAAATAACCATTATAACAATACTACCTGTACATAACAGAATTGAAAAATTAACAATAGCATAATCACCATAGGAAATACAACAACAACCTTGAATTGGACAAGCTACAACCATAATAACCAAATCAACAAAGTCCTCAAAACCCACAGGGTCCCGTGAAGTGCCCCAAAACAATCCTTGTATATAACCATAATTTTAATCGAACCATAATTGATCAAAATTCCTCATCCTATTTGCATTCTGGTTCACAGACTTCATTCAAGCATCATGTAACTTATAAACAAGTGCCTTTTGTAATTACAATAAAACATGTCAATTTTATATTATAACAATAATTCGCACATTTCTATTGACTTCATAACTTCATATGAACAAACTGTAGCTTCAAGTGAATAGGTGAGTCCAACACTTCCTCCATACTTTAATAGAAAATAACCAATCAAAACCTGCGCCCAAACAAAAGAGCACAAAACAATGCTTTCCATCAAATTTTGGGTAAGCAATACTTTCACGATAATGCATAGGGTTCAATGCAACAGTGGACAGTAGGTGGCAGAAGAATGCGGGTTGACAACCTGAGGGTTTGGCCCGAAAAGAGAACGAAAATTTTACTCCCCACACAATATTCCACATTAATACTAATAGATTCGGGACTATGCACGGGTGTATCAGCCACGAAGACCCACAATCTTATCATACAAGCAAAGTGTCCACAAAAACCCACAAGCCAAAGGCAGAGAGAACCCATTTTCGAACAGGGATGAAAACCCAAAATAAGGAACCAGAGGCAAAGTATTCCTAGGAGTATACCTCAACCACATTCTTTTATAACAAAATTGCAAACAACTACACCAATAAAATACACCCACGACTCTTGTAATGCCAATGATCTCAAAATAACCACCACAGGAAACCAAAACTTGAAAATCAACCAACACACAGTACGAACATTATAATAACTTTGGAAATACACAGACCATGAGCAAATAAGAGCCAATCATTGAATTAAAGGTAGAGTGAATGTTCATGGATGGAAAAGAAAGAAAAACCCATACCTGTGTAAAAGATCGCTTAAGGAGAAAAGACCAACTTGTATACCTCCTCCACGACCGAGAAAATAGGAGCAACAGCAACCAACAGAACGAAATGGAAGAATGACTAGGGTGGCGGGTTCAAGGTGAGTTTGAGTGACATGCATTTACTGCACATCGCTTCTCCATTCACATTTCATTCATGGCTAGTACGAGTCAAGTCCACTCTTAACATCCAAATCGATTAATGCATCCAACTATACCAAAGTTTCCATTTGTTGCAATTTATCAATGCGCCAACCCTTGTCACTACCCCATTTAACATAGAACAATTTTCTAGGGATACAACTAGTCTTGCAATTAAACCAATGCACAACAATTGTTTATAACCTCCAATGTGACATAAATTAAATATTTTGTTGTGGATAACATATTCCAACATGGCTTTAAATTCAAACAATGCATATACCCTTGTGGTATGAAGTCACCATATCACACATATAAATTAAACATGGAGTTTAGGTCCTGTCTCAAAATAAATGTAACATAATAATACTTGTGAATGTTATATAAAAACAAGACCATTCCCTTTTAAATCATATTGCCTTTATCATCATATTTGATTAATCATTTTGACGGATATTTTAAACGCAAATAAACTTTAGGGCTCATCTTAGCCAACTCATAAGCATGTAAAACATAATTGTTGTTTCTTCGTCATAGTCACACAAGTTTCACCAGGAGTCCCACCTATTCGTATATTATTAGATATAGTTAAATAATAATTCATAAGGCATTTGCAACCATTTTCAAGCAGGTACCCTATGTTGCGCTTTTGAGCATCAACACTCGTCATACCGTTTTCGGTGATAGGTGGAACGTCATGTGGTTCCTCAGGGTTGAGGAGTTATGGCCTTGTGAAGTTGGAAGCCCCAAAGAATGGTTAAGAAGCTCCTATTTGGTCACAAGTTATTAATGCAAGGGTAAAGTGGTTGTAACAAGAAACCCCTAATGTAAGGAAAGAGGTTACTTAGCAAAAGTATAAATACACCTCAAGGAGTCTCTCATAAGAATATTCACACACAAATTTATTGATTATCTATCTTGCGAAGAAATTTGGTCTATTGGCGAATCTAAGGTAGAAATTTTGAGGTTGCGAAGGAAGGTTTAAGGGGAAAAGTATGAAGTGATCAAACTAGCTCTCTGAGGTTATCTGTGGGTCCGAGTGGAGAAAATAGTGAACATCCGTAGGTCACAGTGGAGAAAGTAGCGAACATCCACAAGTCACAATGGATAAAGTAGCGAATATCCATGGGTCACAATGGAGAAAGTAGCAAACAACCGCAGGTCACAGTGGATAAAGTAGCGGACATCCGCGAGTCACAGTGGAGCAAGTAGTGAATGCTTTTGAAAAATCTTGAAGAAGGTGCCAGCTTGTTGATTTTGAAGTTGAGAAAGGTTTTTTGGTCTGAGATGATATGCACCGGGTCCCCTTCATGAGTAAATGTATGTTTTAGATGTGTTTGTTTGAGGGTTGTTTCATGGATGGTATGGCACATGCTTAAGGCACGTCTTGGAACCCTTGTGGTACATGGTACATGGTTGCATATGGTTTAGGTGATATTGATACATGCTTGACACATATTCTTGGTACTTGGTACATGGATGTTATGGTTCATTGTTAGAGGCACATCTTTGTATTGACATATGTATGAGGCACATTCCTTGGTACTTTGTTGAGTCACTTCATCGTTGATATCTTATGGTACATGGTGTATGTCAACATGATTGGGACATATCATGAGTGATGTTGGTACATGCTTGATGCACATGGTTTGAGGTATATCTTGGATGCATATCTTGGTGATGTTGGTACAGGTTGAGACACATGGTTGATGTACATGATATGGTACATGGTTGATGTACTTGGTATGGTACATATTGATATGCATGGTTGATGCACGGTTTGGTACAGGTGTTGGTGCATGGTTGATGCACGATTTGGTACAAGTGTTGGTGTATGGTTGATGCTCGGTTTGGTACATGTGTTGGTGCATGATTGATGCACTTGTTGTGGTACACGGTTGATGTTTGGCATGGTACAAGTTGATGGTTTGGTACATGCTTGATTGATGCATGCGTTGGTGATGTTGGACATCTAGTTGAGAGGTGTCCTTGGAATATGATCCATGTGAAAGGATCTGGTTGAGTATCGGTGAAAATGAGAGGTTGGACAGGTTGACAATGATAGGTTGGATACAGTGACAAGTTGACAGGTTACAAGTTGATGTAACAGTGATAGTGGCAGTGACAGTGACGATGACAGTGGTAGTGACAGTGGCAGTGATTGTGGTAGTGAACATTGGTCTACACTTATATTTCAGGGATACATGAGGAGGAAAGGAAAGGGGGTTGGTGCCGGAGAACTCAGGGAGTTGGAGATTCCTTCAGGTTGGAGCCTGAGAATTAGGGGGTTGTATCCTCCTTCTGGTTTGATCCAGAGAATTCAGGGAGTTGTAGCTTCCTTAAGGTTGGTGCCTCCTTCCAGTTGGTGCTGGAGAATTGGAAAGTTGGTGCTTCCAATGAATGTATTATTTTGACATATAAGAAAACATTCTGTGTTTTTTTCCCGTTTGGGTTTCCACGTAAATTATGGTGTAATGTGTATTTGATGTGATGTTGCTTATGTTTATATGCTCGTGATATACTCATGATACATTGATGATATACTGTTGATAAAGTTGAAGTTTATATATTGTAGTTAAAAATGGTAAACGTGTTCATACGGATTCACCCCCCTCTCAGTATTCCAATATCCCTATAGGTGAAGTCAATCATATTACGACCTCTATGATATAAAGGGATGATTTGTCAACTTAGTCCCATAATTGACTTGAGGATCGATTGAATGTCTATACATATATTTCCATTATTGTTGAAATAATCAATACACCCATATATTTGTACACACCTTATATTATAATTATAATTTCATTCTATACAGATCCATATAACCTATGTTATAAATAAGATTATAAATAAATCCTTATATAAATCCCGATGGCCTATTTCATAAACAAATCCTTATATGGATCCATATGACTTCTGTTATAAATAAATCCCTTATACAGAGCCATTACTGACCGTGTTTTAAATAATTCCTTTATACAAAACCATTACACCTTGTATATTCACTTAAGACCAACATTTATTTATATATTCACTTAAAACCAACATTTATTTATATAGTTTCATTTATACAAATTGATATGGTCCATGTGTCCACACACGACCTAAGAAGATATAAATTCATTAATAAAATATTACTATAGCACGTGTATTCATAGACGACTTGTGGAGGATGATTTCTTTCATTTAAAAAACCAAAAGACACCTTGGGTATCCACACGCGGCTTGTGTAGTTATATTTCTTTGTTTCAAATTAAATATGGCTTGTGTAGTTATATTTCTTTGTTTCAAATTAAATATGGCTTGTGTATCCACACTTACCATAGTCTTAACCTTACTTACTTATTTATATATATATATATATATGCACACAGTATCCACACACGGCTTGTGTAGTTATATTTCTTTGTTTCAAATTAAATATGGCTTGTGTAGTTATATTTCTTTGTTTCAAATTAAATACGGCTTGTGTATCCACATTTACCATAGTCTTAACCACATATATATATATATATATATATATATATATATATATATATAATTTTGGGCTTTGCATCACGTTATCTCTTCATGCCAATAACCATGATAAAGTCATAATCTAACCATTATCCAAATCATAAGTCAAACTCATTTCAAGTTTTAAGTAAAACCCATTTCAAGTTTTAAGTAAAAAGCCAGTACCAAGCCAAAAACATTTCAACTCTCAAATGCGAAGTTTTAAGTCAAAAGCCAATCCCAAGCCCCATATAGTGAAGGGAGTGGCTAATGACCATTTCCACTATGAGAGGTGCATATATCCCATAAGGGAAGCATGGCCAACCCATTTAGGAAGTAACCATCACACAATGGAGTCACAACTGATCTAAGATGAGACCATCCCAGAAGGGAGACTACCAACCTATAAGGAAAACATAATCTGTTAATTGCACAAATGACTCTCACTTAATAAACATATTAAATCTCTCTACGAGGTTAGATTAAAAAGAAATAGGAATGATCACCTAAGTATTTATATCCACTAAGATAATTCATGCAACTTAAACATATTTTTATTTGTGATAATCATGTATTAAATTGTTCATGCAACTTAAACATATTTTTATTTGTGATAATCATGCATTAAATTGATATGCAATGAGTACTATGTACATGATTATGCATCGAATATGAATGATTAACATTGCATGTGTGAACTTGTTTCAATAAAAGACATACTATAGTGATTTCTTCATAAATCAAACCCAAAAACAAAGCTAGATTATATCAATGTTCAATTGCAAAAACACATATTGATATTAAAAGAACAAACCTTCTAATTAGATTAATACCCATACTTAAATCTTAATGCATAAATATGTATCATCCTTTGAAATTTTATTTTGTTATATGTGACCTATCCTTTGGACATTATGTAAGTCTAACTAGTAAACTTGAGTCCCATGATAATCTTAATTGTTCAACTTGTAAAGCAAAAAAGAGTGGAACTCTAAAGTTTGAGAGATGTAATGATTTCCCTGTAATTTCAATACATGAGTATATATTGTTTCAACCATTTAACTTGACTTTGTTGTATGTGAACATGCATTAAAGGAGTATGAATGGAGTATGCTTAATCTAGTCTATGTGATATAATGAAAATCTACTAAATTTGGAACTTGATTTTATTCAGTCTTAAATTTATTGAAACTTGGTTTTATTCACTTTTAAATTTATTGGTATGATAATATTAAAGTTTTAATGTTTAGAAAAATGGAACCTAGTCTCATTCACTCTTGAATTTATTGGTATGATAAATTAAAGATGATAACATTAAAGTCTCAATGTCTAGAAATGTATTGTTTTCATCCATATATCTTTAGGGAAGTTTGGATTTTATAAGATGCTAGCAAGCAATTGATTAGAGTCAAACTTATATTAATTTGTTTACCTAATGTATTTTATTCTATTGTTTTCATAAACTTTTTATTAATGTACATTTTCTATGTTTTTCATAAACTTTTTATTAATGTACATTTTGAAGAAAATGTAAATTTATTTTTGAATTATTGATTTTTATGGATTTAATTTCCTATTCGTCCATACACCATGATGGGATGTTATTACCTCTAATGTGTTCACATATTTAAGGGTATTTGTCAATGTTAAAAATTAATTAATAAATAAATAAATATAAAGTTTACATGGAAAACACACAATACTTTGTATTTATTACTATTTCAAGTTGATGACCATCACTGTAGTCGATGGTCTACGCACTTCCCTTCATCACTATAGTCGATGCTACTGTGTTCTACCCTTGTGTCAGCGTCTTACAATTCCACACAACATATTGCATGCACCCTCCACTTGCATCTGCATCTACTTGGTATCATCTATAAGTGTATGGGAAAGTGATTCATGTTTCTGTTCTTCTCCCCAGTCCTAATTCTCGAATAAGGTTATGGGAATACCAAAACCACATAGTTATACATGAAGGTGAACAAACCTGTTTCCCACCCCTCCTTTATTGCGCATTCATTCATCCTATATTTTTTTCTCTATTATTTAGTCCCTTCCCTTCCACAGAGAGATTCCCCACAACTAATCTTCCTATTTATATAGCTAGTGAAATGCAATGATTTAGGAACCTAAGTACATACAAACCTCTCTCAAATATTTGCAGAGGAAATAACTATTTAACGACTCGACTCTTGTTGGGTTCCAGAATTTTCGGTAGAAGAACATCAATGGATGCAACGTTAATAGTACCTAGACAACCAGAACAGGTACAAAAAAATCTTCAATTACCCATTCAATATTATGATTTAGATAGTCTGTGGTGAATATTTTATTGAATATGAATTCAACTACGGGGAAAATAATGAAAAATACCTTGGAGAGATCCAACGAAGGGATGAAAGAAAGGAATACATCTGATACTACAACTTAAACTTTCTAGATGCCCAATTGAAAGCTTTGTTGCAAATGGTTTCTCTTACTTACTAGTATGAAGATAAAACACATAGTTCCTTACACTATTTGAATCCCTCAAGGTTATTAGGACCTAGTTATTTTATTCCATTACACATATTGACAATGTGCCCTCCATACAATCCAATCAGTCAGTAGGAATTTATGTTATTCTATTTTCCCATCCATGAAAGCTCTCAACTACCCAAAGATCCTTCTTCTCAACTACCCAAAAGTTCAAAGGTAGGATTTATATCACTTTCTTCTTGGATACCTCACTTAAAAAGCGTGGGTAAAAGTTAAGCGCAAGCCAACATGTTTATTCCTGATGTGGAGAGGCTTACATGAAACTAAAAATCAAACATACTATCATAATCATGTATAGGCCAAAGGAAAAATATCTCTCACAAAAAACTCTGATGATGTTCATGTGGATACTATGATGATAGAGGAAATACCTTGGAGAAGATGTCAAATTCTAAGTAAATGTCATATTTTTTATTTGAAAAATAATATTTAAATCTATATCTTCACTTAGAATAAAGGCCTCTAGTATCGTGTCATGATGCTAAATCTATATCTTCACTTGTCTATTCTAATACACGTGTAAAACATGCAATTAAATCTAAATCAACACGTTACTTTATGATATTAACATTTGTTTTCGTTGCAATTTGACATTTACGAGAATTCATAATTTCAAAATATTTTCTGTTATCACAACTCTTTGACTCTTTACATTATGACCCTTATCAAATTTCATAATTTCAAAATATTCTAAATGTTAATATTTTTTTTCACATTTACAAGAATTCATCTTTTCAAAATATTCAAAATATTAATGTCTATTTTTCATTTCTATAGCTACTCAATCATCATTTTAAATTATTCCAAATCAATAGTGCTCGTTCCTATGACTTGTCCTTTATGAACTTTAAAGAAATTAATAATCTCAAATCGTTTTAAAACTTAATTGTTAAGAAAATGTTCACTCTTGAGATTATAATATTGAGATCTTTTAAGTTCTTTTATTTTTAAAAATAATATTATTTCCAAATAATTTATTTAAAAAGTTTTGTTATCAAAAAATAAAAAATTTAAATTATTTTGTTTTATCGAACAACTATTAATCAATATTGAATTTTAATCAATATTAATCTTATATAGAGTAAGATAGATAAATCACTTAATGGATTGGATATCATGTGCAACTTATATAAAGAAGACAATACATGAGTTATGTTGCTCTATATTTAAAAAAAGGAAAAAATTATTAACGAGATCAAGTTGAAACAGAGCAAAATTACACCATTACAACCAGTGCACTTCTAAGGTCCTAAACAAAATTCAAAGAAGAATAAAGTAAAGTGTTGCTTAAGAGAGTGAGATATTTCGTTTATCTTTCTAGGAGTAAGAGGTTGGTTTCCACAAGCCACTTGCAACTAATGCTCTTCTAAGGTCCTAAAAAAATTTCGGAAGATGGTTTCCACGTAACCAAAATGCAACAATATATATATTTTTATCATGTATGTTATGTGAAGATCATCAATTTACCACTTAGACATGCAAAGATCTTCAATTACAAGTTGGATTTTAGATTTGCACTAATCTCAATTCAATCTACGACAATCTCAATTCAAGCTACGACAGGGACTAGCTACTTTGCAACTTACCCTTGTTTAATTTACATTGAAAAACTTGATAGCTTATCCAAGATAAGAATTCTTCAACCCCCCTTTGAATTTTGATTTGACCTTTATATGTATATGATTTTTTGTTTTGTAGTATGTGAAATGTGGAGAAATATAACAATAAAACTCATAAAAGGAAAATGGTCTATCGTATTTGAATATTGATGTCCCTGCATATTATGAATTCTTGATATGAACTCAAAAGAATGTGAAGATTGTTTGTTTTTACCCTTCTTTGCAAATTGAAAATTAAGAAACATAAAAGAAAGGGAAACTAAACCCTAAACAAAATATGAACTTTGTTTTTGTGTTATATGAAACTAAAACAGTTTGAATCTTAGACATTAAAAGAAAACACAAAGATTGCTTCATAAATATTTTATGTGTTTTTTGTGTTTTTATGTATTTATGCTTGGTGAGGGGTGGGTCAACCACTTTGGATCAAATATTTAGTCAAGGAGGTCCTTCTAGACTAGTGGAGTGGTTGGTCAACCACTTTGGATCAAATATTTAGAAGTAGCAAGACACTGAAAACCTAAGGCCAACTAAACAAACAATCATAGAGCACATAGCTAAAAAAAATTCTCAGGATATTCAACAAACAAACTACCCCTCCAAAGCTCAACCTAGGTTGGTTAAGTCCTAAGTCCAAGACAATGAAGATATAATCAAAAGCACCTTTCAGAAATTGATATGGGTTGATTAAGTCCCAACACTAGTTAACAAAGGAATGAGAGATGGTTACGGTAACCTCCCACAACAAACACCCAAGGTGCAAGTACCCTTGTGAATATGGGCACCCTCTAGGGGAGTTGATATGGTGATTATGCATTCGCCTCAAGTACCACAAGCACTTCCCACTCACAGTCACTGATGAGATGTACTAGGAATGACCACTAGAGTTACCATTTCACAATTGGTGACTGGGTGGAATAGTTGTGGGTTGGGATCACATGTATGGGAAGGGAAACAAATCCCAAAGATTCTAAGAAGTGATGTCACCCAGAGGACCTGACACTTCCAAAAACCCCTGTACACATAGTAATCCAACTAACACCAAAAACAAGTGAAGAGGGATATCACTTCCACTTTCCTCCAACACGACCTCGTGCTTGACACCTGTGTTAGAGGTGCTTTCCAAAAAAGTGCTTCTTGCTACTACTAAATTTTCACTCATTGATCAATTCTAGTTTGAGTTTGTGGCCATGGAGAGTTTACTCTCCAATGCTAATCCAAGGCCCTACTTACTTGACTATTGTTGGTTTTCTATAGATAAAAGTCTAGTTAATTTTAGATTATGTGTTCATTTTAAAAGGTAGTTGATTACTTAAGGATATGATGGTGCAACTTGTGGTGTTTTTCAGACTCTTGCAGAAATAAACTTTGAAGAACACTGGCAAATGAAAATTCACTCTTAGCCTTCAATGTATTCATTTTTTCAATGTAAATCATGAACATATTTTTGAAATGAAATCATTATGCAAGATGCAAGCACTAAATGAAATTTTATTTCTGAGAATTAGACAATGAGGTCCTACTCAACCAACAAACCAAAAGGAAAATGCAATTGAAAAAATATCACTCCTAAAATGCACAAACAACAAAGAAAGAGAAACACAACACAAATTGTTTTTGTTCTTTTGTTTTGATAATGAATGCTGAATGAAATCATACCAACATTATTCCACTAGAAACCTATTGCAAGTAGACACTGAGAACCAAAACAACAAATATATTGTAGCAAAATAGGGGAGAGAGGGCATAAAAGAGAAAATTTTGCAACCAAGGATGTACATGTGCTCTATGTGAGAGAAACATACATGCACATGCACCTTTGCTTAAGGAAACAAACATGTACATGTTATATCTCCAAATAAAAAGTGAATGTGTGCTTTGTTATGGAAAAATCTACTAGAAAACACCCTAGTGAACCCTTGAAAATTAATATACTAGATTGACAACATGCTAAATAGACTGAAAACTCAATGGAGAACCCTAAACCAAGCCTAAAGTAAACAAAGAAAACTCTATCGAGAATAAATCAAGGAGGTATCCCCAGTATGGTTTCCAGTTTTGTTGTGGATTAAATATATCCCATGGCTAGGGTGGACCATAAGCAAAGCGAGATTCAAGGAAAATTACAATTCCTTCTCTAAAGTAGCCTACAATGATTTCTCTATAAGTACTAGTTAGTTATAAGGAAACTCACCCGGTTTTGATGGTCGGTTGGAGACGAGTCTTGCAAGTTGTCCTCGCTCCAATCATCTTCATCTCTATTTAAGTACATTGACCTACACACTGAGAAGCAAACACCTTCCTCAAACTTATCGATAGAAATATAAATAAACATGCAATAACTACTCTAACTAACTCTATCATCTATGTTAGAACCACATCCAAACACTGAAAGAAGATCAAATTACTAAAATTGACAAAACATTTAGGGGAGAAAATGGAGAGAGATATTTATTTTACTAAAGTAAACAATGATATAAAACATATACCTTACCTCGCTACCAACACTATATGTCACTTTGTCTAGATTCCTTCATCCTCGGGACCACTCATGATTGCTTCAAATTCTAATTCTATTCTCCATGCAAATGTGAGGAAAACCAAGAGGCTTTATACCTCACAACCATAATGGGGGAGAAAACTTAGGAAACAAGGGTTTCTTGGGATATGAGGGTCATAAAAATCGTAGGGATGTGACTGACTTTGACTACTTTGGGCATGAGGATAACTCTGTCATAGCCCCCCCCTCTCTCTCTCTTCTAGAATTTCCATCCATTAGGCCTCCTTTTATACCATTTCAAGATGGCTGAGACCATTTTCCACGGGTTTTAGGGAGTCACAAAGGTAGTTTTCCCATAAACCCCGCTCAGGAGCATGCATTTTTTTGCAAATTTTCATATTTTAAAGTCATTTTTAAAGTTCCACTCATCTTTACTGAAGGGAAAGGGCATGTACACACTCCTTTTGTGATAATAAAATGCATGTGGATGGATAGGTAGTATTTTTGGATCAATTTCAGAGTAGGCCCAAGATGCAAGGGATCAATATGAAGGGAATAATGACCAAATTAAGGTATCTAAGCCATGAGGGTGGCTAAAGATGCTATAACAATTATTGCAAATGGAATCATGGGACATGGGATTTTGATGTTATTCTAATTGGGATGATTTTCTATGTATTTGGCACAATTTCATTTTTATGTGATATGCTACAAGTACGAGTTGATCGGATAACAATTTTTGACCAACTGTCTAGTGATGATGTATTGTAAGTGAGAGCCCATAACCACAAAATAATACTATTGGGATTTACACTTATGTGTTGATGATGGAATACTACTCTCAACAAACTTATACTAGTTATTCTAGACTTGTATGTACTACTTGGAGATTGAGAGCTTTTATATGCCTAGGGTTGTAGAGCCTTAGGAGATGCTAAAAGTCGAGTAGAGCCTTGGAGCAATGTTGCAACTTTTAATACTTGTTGTAGTCACCCATGTGATGAGTTGTAAAACCATCCCACAAGGAGTAACATATAAATATTAGTCTTAGTAGAGGGACCCATGACATGGCCAATAAGATCATTTGAGCACCATGAGTTGAAAATTGGAAGCTGCAAATGATAGAGAGTGGATGAAGATCAGTTAGTGGATTGTGCATGTTTGTTTATTAACATTATTCATATGAATATTTTTTATCCTATATAATTTGGTTTTATTGGACAAGCATTTTTCATTATAAAGAGCATATAGACCATGATTGATTAATTGTTCATTATTAATACATTTGAAAAGATTATGATGCTATATACATAGGGGTGTCATCACGTGCACACTATTAAATGTAAATTTAAATATGTATATATATCCTAAATTGTTAAGAGGTGTTGTTTGTATAATTGTTTGGTGACTGATTGTTGTAAAATGTGTAATTATTAAGTAAATGAAATATTAATTTTAAAATATCCTCGGTAATAATATCATTAAATAGTGTGTATGTAACATTAAAGTATAATGTAACGACCCCAATCGTTACGACTACAAGCGAAGCAGAAGTGCATTTTTTTTTTGTTTTAGGCAAGAAGGCAACAACAACAAGTTGAACCACACAAGATGACGAAGAAAACACTTAGACCAATCAGGCAACACGCAATGATGACTCAAGCACTAGCACAACGAGCAACGGGGCGAAACATGTGTAGATAAAGAAAAAGAAACGACTACCCGCCCGACACAAAGCGATGACACCTACAGGCTAAGGGACCACAACCACATTCCCGACACAAGGGTCTCGATGACCCCAACTAGAACATTTATGGCGCGCAAACCCAGCGCATGAAGGCGTTACCACTCACCCGCCAATAAAAACTACAACGAACAACGCCCACAATGGGCGTCACAGACCTCGACCAAGTTATCCTTCACGTCTAACTATTAGGGCACGCAATGATCCCCTCATCAGGAATCATGCCGCCGCTCGATGATAGGCGCGACATCAACCGTGGCACAACAACAAACTGGACCCTCGACACAAGCTAAAATCGGCGCGCTAGAAGATCAAGTTAACTATATAACCCCTGATAACTAACCCTAGCACCCAAACGACAAGTCAATCAAGACGACTATCACCTTCATACACCGCAATAATTTTCTTGCACAGTAAGTTTATTATATACAATTGAAGGATTATTATTAAAACAAAGGTTTGTTGCGACTATCCCAATTCCCAAGTTAGATAAGTATAACTCACTTTCTCTTAAAACTAGAACTAGTTGCTATCTTCCATAGTTGTTATCCTTTAAACCCCGAACTGTACACTGAGAAAAGGGGTTTTAGTGCAACTGAACACCCATTTAAACCACAAAGCATACATCGATTACAAGGTAAATGCTACGACTTATCAATACAATATCTCGTTGGCATGTAAGCTGCTCTCACAAAATTGCATCTTAACACTAAAGGAAGGATGAGTAAAAACACTTAATCACTGTTTACAATAAGGATTTGTGATGATTAAATCCATACTATCTACCCTCTCTTTGTTGTCTAAAAGGATATGCCATTATTGTGCAAGGAAAATATAAAGTATCTCTAAGATGACTAAACTAGCTATGCACAATTTACAATTACAACTAAGACTATCAATCACCTCATATAGGTTGTCTATTAACCATTTGAAAAAGCTATCTAAAAGGGAGATTGTCTAGAAAAGATAAGGTTGTCCAAGTTGGTCACAGTCATTCCAGGTATGGAGTCGTTATCAACATACATTAAAAGCGTAATGAATTTGCACTGAGAAAAGGTAAAATCGTGAGAGTTTGCAGTAGGTGAAATCACAATCAACAATAAAGGCTAGAGCTGTCATTGATGGGCGGAATCGCAGAACAACGGAAATCCCTGTGTTAAATTATGTATGAGGTGGGAACATTTTCATACTAACCGACATAATTAATTTAATCGAAAATAAAAATGGTAAGCAAGGAATATGTTCCCCCCCCCATCGTTATCAGTTAAGTGAGGGAATTCAACGCAACCACAAAATAATTAGAAGGTTTGCGAAAATCGAGGAGGCTACCCACAGTCACAAAACTCTCTGCGCAGGGAAGATTTTCCCAACAGGATCTGGAGGTGTTAAACTCACAGTCTATCATGTATCTTAAGTGGCTGAGTCGCAATCTTACTATTGTCATGAATACCATAGGTTGGCTGTCAAAATTTAATGTCTGCATAATAATTAAAACGCTGTCAAATTCAAGGGGGATTCATTACTGTTAAAAACACCACCAATACGCCCCAGAAACCACATCATTCGCACGACAAAAACGCCCATTCACACTATCCATACACAGTAAAATTTCACCCACCATACACCACCATTTGCACAATCGTTATATGCTATCACTATCAATAGAATGTAAATCGATTGCTATAATTTAACTAATATTTCGTTGACTACAAACGTTGTCTCATAAACATTTGATACATGTTCTAGAGCGGTCAAATAATAAAACACAGTTCGAAATAAGCTGGAAACTCTGCATACATAGGTGTTGAAACTTAGTCTAAACCGGTGCTGAGAATGCAGTCGATTAAATCGTTGTATGAAGTAAAACTTGCAGAGTAATTTGAGATATGAAATTCATTAATCCAGACGCAGGAAAAAACAAACAAACACTGAGACAACTTGTTAAACGCATAGGTTATAAAATAAATAAATAAAACACAGTGATATAAAAACTGGGCATGATGCCAAATTCGTGGAGCAAAATGTTGTCGTCTGCCAAGCAATTCACTGCGGTGCGTTGCCATTCAATCACATAGTTTTAAATAAAATTGCAGTCCCAACAGTAATAAAAACGCCTCGAAAATTCACTCAACACGGTAATGATTGCAGTCAAAAGAAGGGTGAAGATTGCAGAGTATCCCAAGAAATGTCTCCAACCAATACACCCAAAAACGCAGTCCATAATAATTTATAAACTTTCATTCGAGTGGGAAATTACGCAAGCTAAATTCATTAAAATATCATTGTGCAGAGGAAAAATCGTAGAGAAAAAGGCGGACCTGATGTATAAAAACCACACAGTAAATTTGTCGGGAAAAGCATTAAAAATGCAGACTTAATTCATCACCAAGAAGGGTATTAAAAACACAGAGTTTGGCATAGAGGATCATAAGCGGTTCGCTGCGAGAAGGGATAACAATAGCAGAGGTAATCAATCGTAACAAGGCAAAAGACAATCACTCGATCAGGAACAATCAGTAGGGGTAGACAACTGGGCAAAATCATCCTTCGCTCATAATCCACGCACATAAAAGAAAGGTGTTAGGATCTATAGGTCTATTAACATCGAAGTGACGACCATCGATCTAGCTCCTGGGCAACTGCTCAGGGGAGGACTAATGAGCTAGGGACGAGGGCGAAGTAAGAAGCGCAAAATCATCACAAAATCAATAAAACCATAGGACGGTCACACCATTCAAGGATCTATTGCCAAGGGAGTCAATTCGAGCAACGAACTTGAGGCTATGGAGAATTTAAGTTCTCGGTTGAAATGCTAATTCAAGCATTTTCTTATCCAATTAAAATTACAGAATTGAAAGCGTAAGGTATAATAATAATCTACCATGCAGAATCAAGTAAGTGTATTGTAACCCAAGTCGTCTTCTCTGAGTCGTTGTCCTGCGCGCTTCGTGCAGCTCTCGCTTGTCGACCGATGAGACTTCACCGGTACCTCCCAACGAATGCTAGGGGTACTCTTCTTCCCTCTTAGCCCCCTGAGCCGCAAAGGGGCCACACACACTGAACCAGAGATCAACTAGCTCTTAGCTCGCCTTGCAAGGCCGAGCTACCACTCCTCACCGAGTTGGGAATCCCAACTCCCACAAGCTAAGTTAGTCAAGTGTAAAATTCTGCAGCGTAACATTACGCATGACAAAAGATTGTGGTGAACCAAGCTGGTTCACTATGTAAATATCCAGTATAAATAGGATAGTATACAATAATCCATTAAGTATAGTAAATATATTAAATAATAATGTATAAGAATATGAATAAGATAATACGATGATATGAATGAACAATGAGGGCTTGCTTATATACCCACACAGGGGTGCCCTTTACCAATAGACATGTCCTTTGAGACATGTCCTTTCATTATTAATAATTATTATTTAATCATTATCTTATTAATATCTACTTTATATTTATTTTATGTTCGTAACATTGCCTTCCCCTTAAAAATAATTTGTCCTCAAAGCATATTAATGAAAGGCTTAATGACTTTTTCTTTGACTTGTAATGCCCTTTCTTCCACTGTTCTGGGAGCTATCATGGTTGACAATATAAAACAATATGAGTGACGAAGAGTTGAGCAAAATTGTCGAATTCTGAAAGAGTTTGCCCACCCTAGTTCAATCTTCTTCGAAATTGGGTGTTTATAGGGTTCTCGTCTTAAATGACATTGATATTTTGTCTGGTTTAGATATCTGCGCTTATGATTTGGATATCGATAAGGAGTTCTTATAACATTATTTTCCCTTATCATTCTTGTATCATTTTCTTCTTTTAACTTCGATATATGATTTTTTTTCATGCATTGATGTTGCCTTGTTAATGGCTTAATTTTGATTAGTACGTATATTTGGAACTTCAATCGTTTGTACTTCGACACCTGACATTGTCTTTTTTTTAGTTGATTTTGCAGCTTCTTGAGCGATGCTTTCTTCATTACCTGATTTGTTGACATCTTTAATGTCTGGATTTTCAAGTTTGTCTTCTTTCAACTTTCTGATTTGTTCTAATAGCTCCTGATTAAGGTTCTTCAAACGAGATTTTTCTTCTTCTTTTTCTGAGAGGTTCTTCTTCAATTCTTTTTCAGGATCTTCCTTTTCTTGTTCTAATTTTTTTCCATATTGCTTCTTAACCTTAGCCTTCTTGATTTGGGTGAGTAATTTTTTATTGTGGTCTTTTAAGCGCAAAATTTCTTAGATTTTTTCTGTGATAACTTCATCAAATTCTTTTTGCGTCCCTTGCATTGTTTTTTTATTTTCTTGAAGTATTACATTTGAGATATTGTTAAAGTCTTCTAGTGTTACTACCTCCGATGTCATGTCTTGTAATGTTATCATTTTCTCCTTATAGGGGAATGTTACAAACTTTTTCTCTATGTTTAATATAAAAGTACCTAGACTTTTAAACCAGGGTAACCCGATGACAATGCCAACTTCTTCTTGATACATAGTTGTAACATAGAATTGAGATATATACTCATATTCATCAATCGTCACTTGCAACTCCTTAATTCGAAAATAATCTTCTTTTTCAATTATATTCGGCTCTGAAATTAA
>SNQJ01S0017188.1:95822-108461 GCA_010110895.2 Picea sitchensis
CATGGTTCTGGGTTGAAAACCATGGAGTTATCCCCTAATCAATAATTTTCAAGCTTATAGTCCATGCACAAAGACTTAGAGAAGGTATCTTTACCCTATTAGAGGAATGTGATTAATTTCAAAGATTGGGCAAGATAGGGATGGGTTGGGTCTTCTTGCTCAAGTCATGGTTTTAGGCCAAAAACCAAGGTTTTATCCTTTCTACAATCCTTTTTCTATCTCGTAGATTATGCACATGGCCATGTACCACAATACACTTGCTAAAACATGAATATTTCCCTTATGAGTGGAATATGAGCTTGATTTCAAGGTTATGATGCAATAGAGACAAGTCTCTTACCCAAAGCCATGATTCAAGGATGCAAACCATGGATTTATCCCCTAAGCAATGTTTTATAAGCTCAGAGGCCATGCATGGGGATTTAAACCATGATATTGAACAACACCAAGGAATATTTTCCTTACAAGAGGGTTATGAATCCATTTTCAAGGATTTGGGACAACAAGGATGGCTGTGTTGGCCCAAGCTATGATTGAAGGCTAAAAATAAAAAAAAAATATCACACTTTAGAAAAAATTCCAGCGTCATCGTCCACATAAATTTGAATCATGACACATGCCTTATAGAATGAATCTTTCCCCTATGAGAGTAATATCAATACTATTTCAAGGATTAGGAATAGTAGAGGCAAATCTCGTGGCTTGGCCATGATAAGCCATGCTTTGGGGTAAAAAAACATGGATTTAGATCATAGTTCATAATATCTAGGCTCATAGGCTATGCATAGGGCCTTGGACCACAATACAATGTCGACCAAAGAAAATATTTCCCTACCTTTGGAGTAAGTTAATTAATATTAACTTGGTCTTAATGGTGGTTAAAAGGTGACCAAAGTGGTCCTTTAATTAATGTGGTGGTTAAATATTTCATTATTATATTGGGGAGCTTTATAGAAACCCTAGCTCCCATCCACCACTATATAAGGCAATCTCATACCCCATTATTAATCGTTAAGTGTATACCACCAATTCAAATATAATGCGAGCAATTCATTTTAGAGCGGATTCCTACTTTACACATCTTAGAGGTTTTACCAAACATGATTCACCCTAATCTCTTAATAAACCTTACTTTAGCTTCTAATATTTTGTAGGCTTCTAATCATGTTCCACCATTTGATTACAATGTTTTATCTATACTAGCACTTGAGTTTGATTTTGATGAATCACCTTATGTTCATCTTGCATTATATTCTTTACCAACCACTTCTAGGCCATACACGCACTCTAATCATTGTGATGAGAGGCACTCTCTCTCTCTTGATCTAGGCTTCACACTTCCTATTGGTATGTAAACAATGCATTTTATAAATCTTTAGTAAAAGGAGCAAAGAAGAAATGTTTTGGTTCAATGCCTCATACAAAGAGAATCAATCAATAGCGTGTGAAGGATTCCTAAATTTCCCAGGATTTATGTTTACCTACAACCATTTTTCTCTCATCCAAAGTTTGCAATTCCTTCTTGTACAACACTCGATTTCCTCACTTTCAGATTTGGTTCTTAGGTAACAATGGAGAATGTAACATGTGGAATGGAAAGTGTTAACGTGAGAATGAGAATGATGGAATGGTGGATGATCTCCCCTTCTGGAAGAAGAATGAAGTATTGTTATGTTTTCCTCACAAAGGTTGTATGCAACCCATGTCTCAATAACTATGTGATGTAGATTTCCTTGCCAACCTTTACCTACCTTCATTATTCACTATGTAAATCAAAGGAGGTGTGGAACACGATGGAAAATAGATGAGTTCTTTAGATGACACTTGGAAATAGAGGATTACTCTCCCATAGACCCCCTTTCATCTTCCCCTATGGTGGGATCATAGCCCCTCTTATGCTCTCCACAACCATCTTGGACCATTATATACTATATTCCAACATTCATATTTACATGGATTGATTGCATGATCGTAAGTCGACTACATTGGCCATAGATAGTATATTTACTACATTGACATGCATATCCATTTGAGCCTTGGATTTGAGATTTGCATACAGAATCCATACTAGAATATTCACATTATTTACACACATGGTCATTTATTTAAACTCACATGGATTGACTCTCGTGATTATAACCACACATTTACAGTTTATATATAATTTGATTTGATGCATTGCAGAGGTCAAAACTAGGGTATTACAATAAACGTTGGGGTTCTCTTATTTGTGGCTTTGTGATCTAGGTGAATATCGATGGCCACTCACCTTTTGCAGCTGGCTCAAAACAACTTTCTGACATTTTTCGTAATTTACTATTTTTAACAGTGTTTCGGGTCCTGAACTTCCGGAGCCGTTTTGAGGCCCTAAACGATGTATTTTTTGGGTATGTTGCAGATTATAGTTATTCATTGGATATATCTTTCCAACGGGCTATCATATGCTTAAAACAAAGATTGTATGCAAAAGTTACGACCCCGGGAAGTTGATGTACTAACTTACCCAAATGAGGCCCACATGACTTTTGGCGCTTCATCTCCTAGGGTCAGGTTTTTGGATGTCTAGGGTCTTTGAAACTCCTGTTTATTGTAAAAAGGCCTTTAGAGCCTCATTGTAATTATCTTCTTGCGAATGAGCACAATCGTCACATCTCTCCTCAGAGATAAGCCGCCACCATTCCAGCAAGCTTGTTTTCCATTGCATTTTACAGTTTCAACTTATTTCCTTATTGAATAGAAAACTAGTTTTACTGTATCTCTGTTATTCTGTGTTAAGCATTTGTTAATAATCTGTACTCATTTTGTTCTACTCATAAAATCCGGATCAAAGGTATCAGAGCAATCTACTCCTTGTCGTCTTAATGCATGTCCCTAATAAGGTCAGAGTACAAAGAATTGGGCCTCAAGCTTGTTTCTCTTGAGGACCAAATCTCTTGCACGCCCAAGCGACCTCTCATGGAAGGAGAAAAGAAAGATGACGGGACATGAGATCCTTTCAAAATGTTGCTTGAGGAAGGCCTCACGCAACAGAGGAATGAGATGATGGATAGTTTCACGCAAATCCTATGGCGGCTACCAACAATTGACACATCTTCTTCGAGTGGAGGCGTCGTCCCCTTCAAGGTAAAAATAAACTTCGATATTCCTGTATTTGAAGGTCAGATAGACACAGACGGTGTAGACAAGTGTTTGAATCTACTAGAAAAGTATTTTCTTGTCCATAACTTTTCGAATAGAGAAAATATTACTTTTGTTCTCCTCAAAGCCGTTCCCCATGTCAAAGATTGGTGGGAAACTTTCTGTGAGCAAAAGGAAACAGAGAAACCCTCGTTATTTATAGTCACGACCACCTGAGAATCCTTCAGGGATGCTATTAAGGAACAATACTACTCTGTTGGAAGTTATGATGACTTGTATACCAAATGGACCACACTATGACAAGAAAGAGACCAAGCAGTGCAAGAGTTCACAAATATCTTCCATACCTTGCACACCAAGCTGGGCATCAAAAATTCAAAGCGAAATATGGTGCTCTGCATAGATATATCCAGACCGAAATGTAATTTCTAGACATCTCATCCTTGGGCGCGGCCTACCGATATGCCGTCAAAATCGAGCAGAATCTCAAACAAAAGACGCAACAATTTAGGCCTAGAAACCCCTCACAGCAAAAGACAGGAAAGGGCAGCGCCAACCCACAGAACAAAGGACAAAGAAAAGATGGACAGTATCAGGACAACCAGTCCAAGCCGCAAGCAAAGAGGGACACCAAAAATACAAAGAAAGATATAGGGAAGTGGTGTGACTTCCATACGAGCCCTTGACATAACACTGCTGACTGCCGCTCAAAGCAGTCGCTGGTGGCCGAAGTGAAAGCCTTTGAATCAGATGTGGGTTCTGACTTTGTTAGAACCAAAAAGGGGAAGACATATCATTGACGTGGAACCTAGTGCCACCGTTGCTACCACCAAGCTCCAGCCTGGTGAACCAGACGAGCTAGAAGAAGGAGAGCACCTCTTCCATTCAAAGATGTGGGTAAAAGGCACCCCGCTGCACTTCATCGTTGATAGTGGTAGCCAGAAGAACCTCATCTCAGTAGAGGTTGTCAAGCGGTTGGACCTGCCGACAATGCCACACCCACAACCCTACACCATTGGATGGCTCCGCTAAGGAAGCGATCTCCATGTCAGCCAACAATGTCGACTGTTGTATGACATCAAGCCCTTCAAAGACGAGGTATCGTGTGATGTTTCTCCTCTCGAAGTTTGTAATGTTATTTTGGGCCAACCTTATTTATGGAAATGCCATGTTGTATATGAGTCTAGGCCTCGTAGTGTTATTATTAATTTGAACAGAAAATTGTACATGATACCTGAGACAGTCCCACCTAGTGATATTTCCTTGATATCTGCCAAGCAATGCAGGAAGGTCATCTCTCAGGCAGTGAAGTTTATCTTCTTCATGATTCGCTCTCAGAATGAGTGAAAGATCACAACCACATCCAGGGTCTCTGTGACTGACCTCTCCACACAGCAGAAACAAGTAGATAAGGTCGTCGAAGAATAATCGAATATATTCTCCTCACCTACCGGGGTACCTCTACACTATCAGGTCAAGCACCCCATCGATTTGACCCCCGACGCACTGCTTCCCAATGGGCCAGTTTATTTCCGCTCTATAGTAGAGAATGATGAGATCAAGCGACAGATCCAAGAACTGCTCCACAAGGGGCACACCTATCCCATCTCATCACCATGCGGGAGCCCAATCGTGCTGGTACAAAATAAATATGGAACCTGACAACTCTGCATTGATTACCGAGCTCTGAATAAAATCACAGTCAGAAACTGGTACCCAATTTCCCAAATCGACGACCTCCTTGATCAAATCACGGGGGACAAATACTTCAGTAAGATTGATATGAAGTCTGGCTACCCCCAGGTCCCGATAGAACAGATTGATGTATGAAATATCGCCTTCAAGTCAAATGAAGGCCCTTTTGAATGGTTGGTCATGCCTTTTGGTTTGACAAATGCTCCAACCACTTTCATGAGGATGATGGATGATATCTTGCGACCATTCACCAATACTTTTGTAGTGGTGTATCTGGATGACATTCCCATTTACAACAAGTCTTGGGTAGAACACTTGCAACATATTCAGCAGGTTCTTCACACCCTGCGACAACACAAGCTATACACCAACTTAGAAAAATGCTCATTCGGCATAGACATGGTCCATTACCTGGGCTACATTATTGATCAACATGGCGTACATGTCGATCCATCCAAGATCCAAGTCATCCGTGACTGTTCAGCCCCAATCACACTCACTGAGCTTTGAAGCTTCTTGGGCCTTGCCAATTTCTACCATAGGTTCGTGTTGGGATTCTCTCATATTACATGGGCCCTCAACCAAATAACTAGGGGTGGTGGTAAGGAAAAATTTTCATGGGGCTGGTCCCAACAACAAGCGTTCGATGATTTGAAGTAGCATTGTTCTCAACCCCAGTACTTTCACTACCATATCTGCAACATCCCTTTGAGATCGAGACAGATGCTTCAGACTATGCTGTGGGCGCTGTTCTCACTCAGCACGACCACCTTGTGGCCTATCATAGTGAGACACTATCAGATGTTGTCTGTAAGTACCCTGCTTACGATAAAGAAATGTACTCCACTGTGCAATCCTGTCGCCAGTGGAGACATTACATTCTTGGGAGGGAGACAATCATCCACACTGATCATAAGCCATTGCAGTTCATGCAGACATAAGGCAAATTACATAATGACCGCCATTAAAAGTGGTCCACATACTTACAACAATTCCACCTCAACATCAAGTATAAAACAAGAAGAACCAACCGCGTCGCTGATTTCCTCAGTAGATCGCGAGTCGCGACACTCGCCACGGTGCTAGAATCTTGCGGCCATGAGACCTTTGGATGGCCCCAACTCTATGAGACAGACCTGGATTTCGCCACCACCTACCAAATGTTGGGTGCAAATGCAGTTGTCGATAATTTCCATCTCCAGGATGGGTTTTTGTGTGGTTTGAGCCATATTTGTGTTCCATCAAGTGAGCGAGTGAAGCTGATATGGGAATCCCACTAAAGTCGAGTGGAAGGACACTTCGGCATCGAAAATATAGTGGCAATGCTACATAAACATTTCTACTGGCTGAAACTTTGACAAGAGGTCAACAAGTATATCAGGTCCTGCACTGCCTACGTTATTTCCAAACCGAACACTAAGAAACATGGCCTCTACACCCCTCTTCCTACTCCTGACAGGCCATGGGAATCCATCTCAATGGACTACATGTCGGGCCTCCCGTCCACCAAGCAGGGAAATGACTGTGTTTTTGCGGTTGTTGATCCCACAAACCATTGTCTTAGATCGGGACAGTCGATTTCTCAACACATTCTGGTCGAGCCTCTGGTCACTGTTGGACACCAAGCTCACCAAATCCACAACCTTCCACCCCCAGATAGATGGCCAAACCGAGGTTGTAAATCGAATGATCGTGCATATCCTGTGCATGTATAATTCCAAGCACCCTCTCACATGGGATGAGAGTCTTCCCTATGTCCAACATAGCTACAACCGAGCCCTGCATAGCTCAACCGACCACAACCCCTTTCAGGTGGGGTTTGGATTCCAACCATTGGGTCCCATAGATGTTGCACTTCCCCTTGCGGTCACCTCGACCGACGCATTTCCTGATCCAACTGAAGCTGAAAAAGCCACCCAGTTCATTGAGAAGATCCAACACATACACCAACAGGTTCATGATATCCTACAAAAGTCCAATGACAAGTACAAGCAGCTCCATGATCAACATCGGGTGCCACATAAGTTTCAGGTGGGTGACAAAGTTTGGTTTCACTTGCAGAAAGAACACCTTACGGGACCCCATCAGAAGCTTCTCTCACTCTGTTATGGGCCGTACTCCATCACCAAGGATGTGGGGGATAATTCTTTTGATCTCAACATTCCTCATTTCCTTGGCCTACACCAAATGTTCAACGTGGACCTCCTTCGACCTTATTTCCCACCATTATTGGACACCTCAGATGTAGCAGAACAACTGAAACCAACAGAGCTCAACCCCAACTACATACAACAAACATCCAATGATCATATTTTGGACACACAAATAAGTGATACTCGACAACAAAGGATCTAGCTTTATCGAGTCTCAAAGCAGGGCAACTCCTGCACTAAGGCAAGTGGCTCACCCGGGGCCAAATTCAACAGAAATTCCCTCATCTGATGGGGGAACTCAACGCAATGGAGACCATTTCTTCCTAAGGAGGGAGGATTGATCCAGGTGGATATCAGTGGCCACCCACCTTTTCCAGTTGGCTCAAAACAATTGTCTGGCAATTTTCGTAATTTACTATTTTTAGCAGCTTTTCGGGTCGTGAACTTTCGGATCCGTTTTGAGGCCCTAAACGACATTTTTTTTTGGGTATGTTGCAGTCAAAATATTTCATCATGAAAATTTTAGCAACTGTTGTATTCCTTGGATAGATATTTCCAACGGGCTATCGTACGCCTAAAACATAGATCGTATGCAAAAGTTACGACCCGAGGAAGTTGATGCACTGAGTTACCCAAACGGGGCCCACATGACTTTTGGCGCTTCATCTCCTAGGGTTAGGTTTTTGGATGTCTAGGGTTTTTGAAACTCCTGTTTATTGTAAAAATTCTTTCAAAGCCTCATTGTAATTATCTTCTTGCGAATGAGCGCAGCCGTAACATCTCTCCTCAAAGATAAGCCACCACCACTCCAACAAGCTTGTTTTCTGCTGCATTTTATAGTTTCAGCGTATTTCCTTATTGAATAGAAAACCATTTTTACTGTATCTTTGTTATTATGTGTTAAGCATTTATTAATAATCTATAGTCATTTTGTTCTGCTCATAAAATCCAGATCACTTTGGCTCCATTATTTGGTCTTGTTCATGTCGGAACATCAAGCACTGATGGTTAATCACACATCTCCTGGATTCAGTCGGTCGAACGATCGACCTACATGTAGATACAATCGGTTGGGTGGTGAACCTAAATATGGATACAGTCGGTCGAATAGTCGGCTAGATATCTACACTAGTCAATTGAGTAGTTGACATGCTTGTTGGTTGGACAATCAAATAACAGTCAAAGAAAGTCGGGCAATGGATCAACCAACCCAACAATCGATTACGAGTTGGACGCATAGGCGGTTGGGTCAAGCATCATTGGCGAGTTGACTAGACAACGTGGATTTGACGTAGTCAACTCTAACAACCGACAATTACATGTGGACACGATCTTTCAGATTCTATGGAAGTTTGTTATATCTTGAGGCTATGAATATGTAGTATACTTAGGGAAGTAATATGGGGTGCCTAGGAAGGTACCCAATGGGAATGTTGTTATACATTATTAGTGGAAGTCATTTAATATATGAGAATGTGGTCATTCAATGTAAGGTGGACTAGGTCCACTATATTAATAAAGACCCACTATGGTAGTTAGATGTAATAAATGTGAGAAGGCTCACTAGAAGGTTCCTAAGAGATAGAAAGAGTTATATAAAGAAGTGTAAGCAATGTAATGAAACATAGTGAAGAATATTGTGAATGTATCAAGCATTTCTTGATGAGTGTTATCCTTCCTTAAGGATTAATATATGGTGTTATCCTACCTCAAGGGTTTTCTATATTTCTTATGTTCAATATTTGGTGAATTGTTTGGTTTATTATTGTATTTGGAGTTGAATCTCATTAGGAAGTTGCCCCCTCGAAGAGGCAAATGAACATGAGAGGATCCCTTCCATAATAGGATCCATTGTATGGTGTTTCCCTACCCTAAGGGTTTGATAATAATAAAGGATATTTTTCATATTGTTCTTGTATATCTATTGTGGTTCTATTGTATTCAGTCTTTGGTACTTAACAAAATAGCAGACCCCTTGGGTCATTATCATCGTGACAATCAAGCGATTAAGTTGATATCATATGGAGATATCAAGACCTGATATGCACAATTATTTTTTGATCACAATGCACTTGGCTTAAGTGCTATAGCGGTGTCTTTAGACACCACCTTTTATCTTCAAAATTTTTTGTCTCTTTGATTATCTGCATAATTGTCTATCTATTCGTTACAAGTTCCACCCCTTTCCCCAACATGGTATCAGATCTTATGGTTTCAAAACTCAACCTGTTATCTACGAACCTTGTTGAGTCAGACCTATTGTGTGATTGACTCTAGGCTGGTGGTTTGCTGATTGGAACCTTGAAACAAATCTTTCTATCTAGATATTGAAGATGGATTCGAAGATTGATCCTGTTGTTTTGAATGGATCTTATTATGCAGTATGGACACCTGATATGGAAACCCTATTGAAGAGAAAATGACCGTGGAAGTATATGAAGATTTCAATTCCAGATTGTAATATCCCAAGGACCAACCCCGATTGTAATCATGAATGTAACATGTTTTGTAGGATGGTGAACCAAGTATTTATAAGCTGGTAGGCTTATGTGTTGATTAGGCTAGGAGCCTGTTTTGTACATGTAAATATTCATATTATTAATATAAAAACATCGCTGCGTGTAGACCGACCACGAAGAAAGAGTTATGGGGGACTAAGCTCCACTGGGTAGGGAAAGGGATGGGGTTGTGAGTTTAGGAAAAAAGGGATAACCTTAGGAGATAATAAAATACTATATTATTATTCTAAAAGTTGTAAGAGGATATTAATTTATCCTAAGTTCCTTTAGGGAGATGAACGAATTCCAAGTGGGAGGAACATGTTTTTAGAGGGAGCCAAGTGTCATCCAAAACCCATGCAAATTTATGGGGGGGCGTCCTCACGACTCTGGCACTACTACATATTGAAAAATTTGCGACGACCACTTACGATGAAAGTACTATTTTGTTGCAACATTCAAGAGAAAAAGTTCAATTTTTCATTTTTTTTTTCTAAATCCATCCCGTATTTGTCGCTATCTTGACAAATGTACTTTGTCTAAATTAATATGGTCAACATTCGTCGCAAGAGAGACAAATGTACTTTGTCTAAATTAATATGGTCAACGTTCGTCGCAAGAGAGACAAATGACCTAACGTTAAAAGTAACCGTTAAAAATGACAAATAAATAGGTAAAAATAAATAAATATTTTAGGTCATGGTCATCACAATTGCGACGATTGTGACCTAAAATTGAACTATAAATATTTGACGATTTAAATATGTTGCGACAATCTTGCTATAACAACAACGGTTCCAAAAGGGTATTTTTGTGTAGAAGTTGTGCGGAAGAATTTCATAGAATGTAGTTAGAGGTGGGGAAAAAAGTAAAGCGGGTGAAAAGGGTGATGGTAGATGTTATTTCCCTTGTAAAAAATGTTTACTCATACGTCCTGTAAGAATTTTAATAGCAACAACTACAAAACATTGTAGGAAATATGGGTACATTGATGACAGATCGAATGAATATCGTCCCATGGTAATTAGCTATATATTCATTATCTTTTTATTTTATTTTGTCAATTTTATATAAAATTATATATATATTTATATATATTGTTTGAATGTTTGTTATAGTATACACTAATTTTCCATGATTGTTTGTAATTATAAAGTTAGAGTTGCCCTCTAACTTTCCACAGAATATTGCACCAAGTATTAGTAGAAATGATGTTGTACAAGCTGAGGAACATCATGACCAAGCAAATGAGGATCTCATAGAAGAAGATGATGGGACAAATCAAATTAATGATCCCATGGAAGAAGATGATGGGACAAATCAAATAATCCAAGATTTGTTTTCGCAACCGGATGAGAATGGGGAAAATGTTGGTATTTATGATGAACCTCTATTAGAAAAGGCAAATAAATGACTTTATGAAGGATACAGAGCAAATATTCTCTTTGCTACATTGCTGCTAGTGAACTTAAAGGTTATGAATAATTTGTCGAACACTTGTATGCCACAGTTGCTTAGGTATGTAATATGTTTCATCTCCTATTATACATAAATGTTGATTTTTTTCTATTTGTTTTTAGTGTTAATTAATGTGTAAAATAAGAATGAATTTTTTTATGATTAATATTCTTACATTAACTAGTTATTTGTTATGTTGTAGATTGTTAGGTGAATTTTTGTTACCATCGCCAAATATTTTACTTCGCACATATCGAGGTTTGCATGCCATTATGAAATACATTGGAATGGATTATCAAACTATAGATGCATGTCCTAATGACCATATTATATATTATGGACAACATGCTTTGAAAACATAATGTCCGCAATGTCTTATCAGTAGATATCGAACTGATCCAGTAACAAAAAGGGTGCCCTGAAAGGTTCTTCGTCATATTTCCATAATTCCACGTTTGCAGCGATTGTTCAGGTGCGAAAGCATAGAACAATTTATGGATTACCATGCATGTAACAAAAGTGGATATGGTGTTCTTCAAATGCCTGTCGATGGTTGTGAATTTAGGGAAATTGAGGAAAAATGGGCATATTTCAAAGATGAACCTCGTAATGTTAGGCTTTCATTGGCAGCTGACGGTGTTAATCCATTCAGAGAGATTATGTCTATTTACTCAGTTTGGCCTATTTTTGTTATCATCAATATCATTCCTCCTTGGATGTCAATAAAGAGGGAACACATAATGTTGACACTGATTGTTCCAGGTATTTGTTTAATTGATTTTTTGAATTTAACATTTTCATTTGTTTCAATTTTTGCATAATATATTTTGTTTATTTATTTAATTATATATATTACATGATATCATTCCTATAGTAATTATGTGTAATTTCAAAGAATTAGGTAAGTACCAGGTTAAGTATATGAATGTATATATTGAGCCTCTTATCGACGAGCTACTAAAGTTATGGACTGACATCACAATGTATGACATATGTAAACCAATCGGGGAGAAGAAATTTAAATTCCGTGAAATACTTTTATGGACAATTCATGATGCCCCTGGACTAACACATTTTTGTGGTGTGTAGCATTCTAATATTGCTCTTTAATACTATATAATATTTTAATGTTATCATGGTGCATATTTAATTTTTAAATAATCTCATCGTAAAATTGACATTAATCCATTTGTTGCAGGTCTTCAAACAAAGGGTAAATTTGCATGTCCAGTTTGTGGCCCTAAGATGAAGTATCGTCATTCAAAAAGTTTAGGAAAGATGGTGTTTGATGAGTATAGGCACCTTCTTCCTAAGAACCATAGGTATCGTACTACTGAAAAACATCTTTTCAATGGGAAAGAAGAGTCTGGTTTAAAACCACGAAGAATGACACCTCACCTATGAAGGTTGGAATATAATATAAATTGTCAAGGTACTCAATTTCATAATGTATCATAGATCATGTAATGTTTTGAATGTTTATTTTAATCATTGAATTTATTTTACCGTATTTGATAATTATTTTTGTGATTTCTTGTTAAGAATCAAATATCAATATAGCATAGAAAATCCTCAGAAAAAGTACTCAACGCCTTGAAAAAGAGAGAATTTCAGATAATAAGCCTCTTCGAGGAGGCAACCTCCTTTTACCCCACTTAAATGTTCAAGTACAAGATGATTCAAAATGAAAATGTCTC
>SNQJ01S0017189.1:4442-18240 GCA_010110895.2 Picea sitchensis
ACATTAAATTTAAAAAGAACTTGGCCATGCTTGAAAGGTATGGCCAAGTTACTATTATTGCATGGGGCTTTTCTTTTCAATTCTTTTATGCCCTCTTTTACTTTTCTTTTCTTTTTTCTTTTTCCTTTTCCTTTTTCTTTTCCTTTTTTCTGTTTCCTTTTTCATTTTCTTTTTCTTTTTTCCTTTTTTCAAATTATTTGCAGAATGAAAAATCCTTTGTCAATAAAGACACTAAATACAGATACTATCCAAGTCATCAGTTGATTCCCATAATTTATGGGGTGATAACACCACTACCAATTGATATCAACTTATATCTCCATTTTTGTTTCAACCAAACTGCTAACAATCTAATATATGAGAATCATGAAACCAATGTATCACAACTATCAATCAACAAGATTCATTCAACAAGAAAAATTAATAACACTTACCTTGGTACAACTATTAATAAAGAAGATTCATTCAACAAGAAAATTTAGTAACACGCACCATGGCACCAATCATGATGGTATATTATGACACATTAATGGCCATGGAAATATGAAGAAACACGAACCCTTTGAATTGAAGAGATAATTTGAGTTACTTTCACAATGAATCTAGATATGGTATAATAATATGAAATATAAAAAAAATGAATTAGATTTTGGAATATGTAATTTGTATTCATGGTGATCTTGTATAAATATGTGAAAATCAAGTTTTTCTAATTGCAACATATTTTTATTAAAAGAAAGAAAACAATAATATCTTTATAAAACAATTGTGTATGTGGAATTTGCATAAGTATATTTATAAATGTTTTTAATTTCATCATAGATAAATATGTGTAACGTATTTAAAAATATCATAAAAATGAAATATATTGATATGTATTTGGAAAAAATGAGTTTGTCTTGGTTTATATAGTCCAAACCTAAATCCAAAGTTGCCAAATTAAATGACATATAGATTTGTCATGCTTAAAAAATGCTAGCACATTATGGAAACTAAAAAACTCATCAAAAAAATGAATTTTCAAATAAAAACATATAGACCTATTGTGTAAGATCCATTTGTGTTGAATTGTTCCAATAGAATATCCATGACATTTTATATATCATATTAATATTAGAGCTAGGCTTCTTTGGGGGTTTTGTAGGAAAATGCAGGATCCATGAATTGGCATGGGAAAAGTGTCTCAAAACCCTATCCATAGTGGATGAGTACAATAACACAAAGGAGAGATTCTAAATTATGAAAGAACAAGTCATTGCCATCTCATACAACAAGGAGATGTTCATGATAGATCTAGGGAGCAAGTTTGGGCCTTTTGGGAGTTTGGTAAATATAACTTAAAATCTGGTTCCAACAAGAAATATGAAGACAACAAAGACCCATAAAAGGAGCTAAAAAGGAGCCAAAAAAAGAGAGGCCAAATTCTAACATCATTTCTTCCCAATCTCTATTTAAAGTGGAATCTAAAGTGGAAATTAAGACTTATTAAAGTGAGACTAATGATATTAAGTTTAATCAATGGTTGCAATAGTTAGATGTCTATTTTAGTGTTCATAACATAGGATAAGAGAAAAATAAATCCTTTTCCCCACTCAAGTTAGAGGGACATGCCAAAACTTGGTGGGAAATTAAAACAAAGATGCTTAAGATAGAGGGTTATCCCCTAATAACTAAGTGGGAAGTGTTTAAAAACCTCATCAAGTCCTAATTCTACCCTATTATGTACAAAGAGGTCTAGTGGATCCATTAGCATTACTTCTGACGAAAGAAAGAGTAGAGTGTGCAAGGGTGCACTAAGTTCAAAGAACGAGCCATTATGTTGGGTATATATCCCAAGAACTTGGTTGTAATCATCAAGTATCTGGGAGGTCTCCATGGTCATTTAAAAAGGCAAGTGATTCCATTTACACCTAGGACAGTTGATGAGGCATTTGCGCAAGAATTGTATATAGAGAATATGGAAAAAAATGAAGGAAAACCAAGTGGTTCCAAGTATAAATACCACCAAGACGCTTCCAAGGAGGGGAATAAGAAGTGGGAAGGAAAGAACAAGAATGAAAAAACCACTACACAATAGTGAAATTATTGTAACATACCCATCCACCCACAGGTCGGGGCATGCTACCTACAATCCTACCCTTGGACTTCGTACTCTTACCGATACCTTCTTTAATTAACAAGAACACATAATATGCAAGATTTAGCGACATGCACAACAATATCCAAAAAGCATACATAATATAAGATTTAGTTCAATGATAATTAAAATACACAATAGAATAAATTCATACACAGATAATAACATCACAACAGAGAGCACTTATCTTTATAAAAATGTGACACCAACTGGCTGCAGACCAAGGACGTTCCACCCAACCGTAGACACCACTACTCCAAATCTCAACAATAGTGTCACCCCCGAGCCAGGGCTATGAATCCACAAGGACGGTTCCAGAGTGTACTTGGGTTCCCAAACTAGTCAATTCTCAAGCTCTCACAGGGTTCCCAACACCCACAAAATCCAAGTACCCATCTCTCTTCCACTCAGCCTGTACCACCCAAGAGAATCTACCTCCACCCTTCTCTGCCACACAGTCCCTCAAGCATTACTTCTCCTTTTTCCAGGGCCTCCAGCATAGTTGGTCCATAATCTCAATGCTGGAACTCTCAAGACTCACAGTTGTGAGCAAAACAGGGCACATGCCAATGCATCTCAGACATGCAGGCCCCAAGTCATGGTTGGATTGCACTAGCGACCATAACAACCAACCATCTTGTGGCTAATATTCATCAGTTTGGTTCCCTTTCCCAAGCCAAGACACGGATGAGGGTGGATCAATGAATGGGTGAGTGAGTGCATGAAAGTGTGTGAGGGAAATGAATGAACGTACAGGAAAATCAACGAACAAGCCATCAATCGAACCCCCCCCATCAAACCAGAGGTGGGTTTAAGTAACTTCGTGGGGAATCAATAACCTCTTGGCCTTCCCTAAGAATCTCACGTAACCGATCCACTCCCTTAGGCAAAAAGGGTAATTAACATAGGAATAAAAACTTATCCCCTCAAGCCCCCTCTCTTGTGGAATCATAGCCCCCTATAAATCTAGTCCTTGTCCGTCTAATAGCCAACCATGTATTTATTATTAATAATGATAGAAAACATTACATGTCTTGGGCACACTGGCATTTTAATAATTGTTTGGGCACCCTGGACTCTCAGCATTGTAACAATACATTATTTAAAATAGGGGTTCAAAACTTGGGGTGTTACATCCCCTCCCCCTTATTTTGGCACTATCCTCAATGCATATACAAAATAGAGATCAAAATCTCAAATTTATTCAAAAAATTGCAGGTACTCTGACTACATGGGATCTTCATGCTCCCAGGTATCATCTTCAGGACCGTAGCAGGTCCACTAAATGTTTACCATCTCTATAACTCGATTCCAGAGCATTTTGACCTTTCTGTCCAATACTCGCATTGGCTGAACCTGAAAGTATCCCTCCGTCTCTACCTGAATCAAATGCCAATCAATAAAATCATTAGGGTCATGTACATATTTCTTTAGTAAATATACATGAAATAAATTATGCACATTCATGGAAGCAGACAATGCAATCATGTATGCAACTGTCCCTATTCTATCCAATATTTCAAATGGACCACAGAATCTAGCTACCAGCTTTGTACAACTACCCAATTGCAATGATATTTTCTTGGGCTTCACTTTCAAAATTACATGCTCCCCTACTTTAAATTCTCTAGCTGTCATGTTCTTGTTTGCATAAACTTTCTGTCTATCCTGACCTGCCTTTAAATTCTGCTTGATCTTAACCACCTAGTCTTCCATGTCCTTGAGCAACTTTGACCCAAGTACCACTCTATCTGTTGGGTTTTCCCAACTTACTGAAGTATCAAATTTCTTACCAGACAAGGCTTCAAATGGGATCATTATTAATAAATCTTGATACCCATTATTATATGCAAACTCAACCAAGTGAAAGTAATATTCCCACTTAGATGGATTATCCATCACATACATCCTCAACATGTCTTCAATTATTAGATTGACCCTCTTTGTTTGCCCATATATCTGGGGATGATATGTTGTGCTAAAGTTTATATTTGTGCCAAATCCTTTAACCAATCCCCTCCAAAAATTGGAGGTAAAATTTGTATCTCTTTCCGAGACAATTGTCCTAGGTATGCCATGCAACCTAGCAATTTCCTTCATGAAAATTTCTACAATATTAGCCATTGTATGTGTTATATTCACAGGCACAAAATGAGCAGCCTTTGTTAATTTATCAACCACCACCATGATTGAATCATGTTTCTTATTCTTTTCTGGTAATCCTTTGATGAAATCCATGGTGATCACTTCCCATTTCTTCTCTGGGATTGGAAATGGATGCAACAACCCCGTTGGTTGCCTATGCTCAAACTTCTCCTTTTGACATTCCATACAATGAGCAATGTAATCAGAGACATCCTTCTTCATTCTTGACCAAAAGAACTGGCTTCTTATTGATGTAATCGTTTTCTGGTAACCGGGATGTCCAACACAAGAAACATCATGCATTTCCTTCAGTACCAAATTCCTTAGTTCTATGGAGCTAGGAACATAGATTCTATTTTTATGCATGAGTAATACATCTTCCCTTATCTCATACTCCTTTATTTTCTGTTGTAATTTTTCCTTTACCTGTAGGTAATGCTGATCTATAACAAGACCATCTAAAATTCTTCTCTTCAAGTCTGACTGATGCATACTGACAGTAGTAGCATGCATGAGATGCACTCTTCTACTAAGCACATCGACAACTTTATTCTCCTTTCCTTTGATATGCTTGATATCGAAGTCATATTCACTTAAAAATTATGGCCATCTTGTTTTCCTGACATTCAGGGTCGGTTGTTCAAAAATATACTTTAGGCCAATGTGGTCTGTCCTTAATTCAAATTTCTTCCCCATGAGATAATGCCTCCACATCCTCAAGGTGTGAACAATGGAAACAAGTTCCAATTCATGCGTGGCATTGTTCCTCTCATGTTCCTTAAGCTTTTTGGACTCATGACATGTCCATTTTGCGTGAGGACTCCCCCAAGTCCTTCCTTACATGCGTCTGTAGATACCAAAAAACTTTCATTTGGGTCAACAATATTTAACACAGGTGCACTAGTAAGTAATTCCTTCAATAGATTAAAATTATTTTCACAATTGAGTGTCCATTCAAATTTAGTTCCCTTATTTTGAAAATAAGTGATGGGATGAGAAATCTTAGAGAACCCTACTATCAACCTTCTGTAGTATCCAGATAATCCCATAAAATATATGACATCTGACACATTTTTGGGTGTTGGTCATCCTCTAATGGCTTCGATCTTCTCTGGATCTACTGCTATGCCCTGCTCTAAAATAATGTGTCCCAAGTAATGGATCTTCTTTTGATAAAAAGAACACTTAATCAACTTGGCATAAAACTGATGTTTTCTCAGTACTTGCAACACCAGTCTTAAGTGATGTTCATGATCCTCTTCAGACTTAGAATAGATAAGTATGTCATCCAAGAATACTATGACAAACTTATCCAAATAATTTCTGAATATGTTGTTCATTAAGCACATGAAGACAGTCGGTGCATTGGTGAGTCCAAATGGAACCACAACAAATTCATAATGCCCATACCTGGTCCTAAAGGTTGTCTTATGAATGTCTTCTTCCTTGATTCTTACCTGATGGTATCCTACCCTCAGGTCAATCTTTGATAATATCTTTGCTCCTCTTAGCTGATCAAAGAGGTCATCAATTCGGGGTAGAGGATACTTGTTCTTTATAATGTACTTGTTCAACTATTGGAAGTCAATACACAGCCTCAAGGTCCCATCCTTATTTTTGACAAAAAGTACTGGTGCTCCTCAAGGTGAAACACTTGGATGTATGTAACCTTTCTTCAACAATTCCTCCAATTGCATTTGTAATTATTTTAACTCTGGTGTGCGCATTCTGTAAGGTGTTTTTGACACCAGGGTAGCTCCTGGAACTAAATCAATTGAGAAATATATCTCCCTTCTTGGTGGAAATATGGGTATTTCTTGGAATACATCTTCAAATCCTGTAGTACCAAGAAATCTTCGAGGCTTTGACCTTTTGTATTATCTTTCTCTTCCACATGAGCTGCATCCAATTGACATCCTTTCCTAAAACATATTTTTAGCTATAAGGCTGAAATATCCCTTATAGATATGGGTCTTGGAACTCCTTTCACAGTGCTTTGTTTTCCATTTCCATCAAGACATGTAAATGTTTTGTTATGACAATCTAGGACAACATGATTCTTTTCCAACCAATCCATTCCAATCAGAATATCATAAGACCCCAATGGTATGTTATTTAGATCCATACTACTATTCATGCAATTAAGACTTGTGGAACAACTTTTGACCATATCATAGATTCTTCTTTTGGTTCCAGTGGCTAATGGAACCAAACTTGATTTTCCAAGTTTGCTTTTCTCCAAATGTAATCTATACACTATCTTAGGATCAATGTAGCAATGACTTGCTCATGAATCAATCAAAATAGCAACAGGCTAATTTATGATCTTACCTTCCACCTTGATCATATTGGACCGATACTCTTCTTGTCGATCATTTAAATATGCATAGAATCTTCACATATATTCGACTATTGTAGCTTCTTGGGGGTTTTTAAAAGTCTTCACTCTTTCCTTTCTATGTGGGAAATCCTTGTACATGTGATCTTCCTTGCATCCCCAACATTGGATTGGTGGTCTTCCCCTTTTTTCCAAGGAATCTTCCTTTTTGAAATCTCCCTTAGCATACTGATCTTGATGATTTCTATTAGGCTCATTCCTATTGAAGGAAGGTTTGAATCCTTTCCTCCTCTAATCAAAATTCACATTTTTCTTGTCCTTCCAAGATTTCTGTAGATATTCTCTTCCCTGGCCTTGCTCATACAGGTATTTATCCTTCCTGATGGCTTCAGTCAAGGTCTTGGGCTCATCATACTTGATCTTTTCCTTATAAAAGGATGGCAGTCCACTTAGAAATATTCATATTTTCACTTTCTCATCACCAATGAACCTGACATAATTTAACAATCCCAAGAGCTTCTTCTCGTATGCTTCCATAGTCATACTTCCCAACTTGACTTCAAAGAACTCCTTAATTTTCCTGTCATAGAAATTACCTGAGAGGTTCTCCTTCTAGAAGTACTTCTTGAAATGATTCCAAGTGATCCTACTCTCATTAATGTGCTCCACTTGCTTCAGTTTCTCCCACCACATTGCATCTTTTCCATGTAAATGGTAGGTGGCAATCTTGAATTCCATATTGGACGAATAGTTATGCAACTGAAAATATCTCATGAGCCCAAGCAACCATGCTTTGACATCATCTTCCCTTTCTATTTCACCCTCAAAGGAAGGTGGCTTGACCTTCCTCAAATATCCTTACAAACTATCTACCTCTTGCTTCCTTCTTTGGTGTCTGACAGGAGACACCTCTAGACTGCTTACAGGACCATCCGATGCATAAAACTTTATTTTTGAGTAAGGAGGTGAGTGGTGTCCATGAGCTATGCTAGCACTTTTGGAATAACCATCTCTTCTACAATCATCCCTTCTTTAATGGAACCTACCTTCTTCCTCTTGTCTTGAGTTTGATCCCTTCTTCGTTTGTCTACAAATGATTTAATCTCTGCAACACTTAAGAATTTATCTAAATTTTCTCTCTCATCAATCTCTCATTGTCTTCTTGGTAGCTCTGCACTTCCATCTTCAGGCTTCTTACCGTTTCTAGTAACATTTCCTATTCTCCTTTTCCCTTGCATCCATTGGACTCTATCTCTACATCACCAACTCTGCTATTCTAGCCTTCGGCTTCCTTATCATGACTGGAGGCTCCCTCGCCTTCTTCCATTTCCTCAATACACACCCTGAGTTGATGTGTTTAAACCCCTTAATTATGCAAAATGTACAAGCGACCATTTTGTTAGAATTATGCATATGATAAACAAAATTTACAAACCATGCTATAGGTCTCTTTTTTTTTTTTTCATGGAGATCATATCCCCATTATCCAAAAATAACAGTGTCCTATTATCCTTGGCTAACACAGAATTTCATCCTGTGCAGACGCTTCCTTCAAACCACCTTCTCAGGTGACCACGACTAGAAACCACGGATTAATCCTTCCTTCACACTTTTTTGTCTCGAAGACCACCAATTCAGCCCTTACCCCTCCTTCCTTGAGCTCTCAATCTGCATATGACCATGGCCATGACCCTACACTTAGCTAAAAATCATTTTTCCAGAGCTTCAGGACTTCGAAAATTTCTCTAGGACCAGATCAACAGTCCTCTTCCTCTTTCACGATCAACGATCAAGATCCACTTCGAGACTCTGCGCTTCGGGGGTCTCAACTTTCCTTGCTTTCCTCCTCCCAGAAATATTTTACCTAGAGTTCATGATCTGCACGTTCTCCCTGAGTGATTTTACTTGAAGTCGACGATCCTTCAACATGTGTCTTTTGGAATCAACGATAGATATGTACTCCATCCTTTGGGCCTTTAGGATTTCTTGACCCAACACAACCTATCACATCCTTCCCCACTGGAGTTCCCAATCTCTGGACTGCACGATCTGTCACCATGTGGCGAAATAATGGAATCAGACACATGGCCCAATCAGGCGGGTGACATGTGTCATGTTCTAACTGACATTTCAATACTCCATATGATCAAAACTTACTAACATGTGGCACACATCCCATGTGTCCACGTCATCCCAGGTGATGTATGCAAGCCATGTCACTTTGGGAATTCGAGGATCCACATCGCCTCTAGGTGACATCACCGTGCCCCATCACTTCATCTCTTTGGGCTTTGTGAATTCAAGAGTTTCCATATTGGCACACTTCCAATTCTCCCAAACTCCGATTTTATGAACCGGCCAAACTATCGCCATATGTCTCCCTTATTGGATGACCCATATTAACCCTGAACTTTGGGACTTCGGAAGTTACCACTACAAGGATCAATGACTACCATTCCTTCAGGCCTTCAGACTTCGAAAAACTCAAACCTCAACTTTTTTTGAAATGTTTTATCTGAAGCTCGCGATCTACTGACGTGTGTCCTCCTATGGATCGATGATCTATGATTTCTTTGGGTCTTCAAATTTCAGAAATATCAACTTTCAACCTTCGCTTTTCCCCAAAGTGAGCATATTTATGCTGCGTTTCCTCCTGGATCAGACGACTAAGATTCACTTCAACTCTCCGGAATTCAGAAATCTCAATTCTCAACTTCTCGTCGCTCGCTCTTTCCCAGAGTGCTTTCTCCCAGAGCACACGATTGGTTGACATGTGTCCTCCTATGGATCGACGGTCCCTGACTACTTCTTCTCTTTAGAGGTTCATCGCTCGAGTACTAACATGTCACTTCATTGCATGCCTTTCAATTTGTGGAGGCACACATCAATGGTTTGGAGTAACCCTCTTTTCTCCTCACAATTTTCTTGATGCTAACATGTAACCCCTTGGTGAAACCGTAGTTTGGATTGTGGGACCACCTTGGAAAATTATCTCCCGTGAAAATTGGTTCCTTGCAATTTCTCTTGTCCATTGATCTCACTCTCCAATGGGATCTGACGGTTGCGATCTTATCCCTTGCTTCCTTTTCATCGGACGACCCTTGTTCACCTGTCCTCCGATCCAATGATCCTGGATCTCTCTTGATCCTACGATGGCGATCGCTCCCAAATTTGAAGGGCGATATTCATGATCCTTCGAACCCCTAACAATGGATCTCTGGCGATCTAACTTCTGTGTAGATTCTACTACTCCATTCCTCCTGAGCTTTTCAACTTCGCGGTTAGAGTTCAATCTCGACCATGAGACTTTGACCAACAAACCCAACCCATATCGGCCCATTTTTTCAACCAAAATCTTTGATACCAAACTGTAACATACCCAACCACCCACATGTCGGGGCATGCTACCTACAAGCCCACCCTTGGAATTCATACTCTTATTTATACCTTCTTTAATTAATAAGAATGCATAAGATACAAGATTTAGTGACATGCACACCAATATCCAACAAGCATGCATAATATAAGATTTAGTTAAATGATAATTAAAATAMACAACGGAATACATTCATACACAGATAATAACATCACAATAGAGAGCACTTATATTTATAAAAATGTGACACCAACTGGCTACAGACCAAGGACRYTCCACCCAACCATAGACACCACCGCTCCAAATCTCAACAACAGTGTCACCCCCGAGCCAGGGATATGAATTCACAAGGACAATTCCAGAGTGTACTTGGGTTCCCAAACCAGTCAKCTCTCAAKCTTTCACAGGATTCCCAGCACCCACAACAATCCAAGTACCCAACTCTCTTCCACCCAACCTGTACCACCCAAGAGAATGGACCTCCACCCTTCTTTGACACGCAGACCCTTAGGCAGTCCTTCTCCTTTTTCTAAGGCCTCCARCATAGCTGGTCCAGAATCTCAATGATGGAACTCTCAAGACTCACAGTTGTGAGAAAAACAGGTCATATGCCAACACATCTCAAACATGCAGGCCCCAAGTCATGGCTGGATTGCACCAATGACCATTACAACCAACTATCCCATGGATAATCTTTAGCATTTCGGTTCCCTTTACAAAGCCAATACATGGATGAGGGTGGATCAATGAATGGGTGAGTGAGGGAATGAAAGTGCATGAGGGAATTGAATAAACGTACAGGAAAATTAGTGAACAAGCTATCAGTCAAACCCCCCCATCAGACCAGAGGCTAGTTTAAGTAACTTTGTGGGGAATCAAGAACCTCCTGGCCTTCCCCAAGAAGATCACGTAACAGATCCCCTCCCTTAGTCAAAAAGGGTAATTAACATAGGAATAAACACTTAGCCCCTCAATGCCCCTCTCTTGTGGAATCATAGCCTAATATAACTCTAGTCCTTGTCCGTCTAGCATCCAACCATGTATTTATTATTAATAATGATAGAAAACATTAGATGTCTTGGGAACACTGGCCTTTTAATAATTTTTTGGGCACCCTGACCTCTCAACATTGTAACAATACATTATTTAAAATGGGGTTCAAAACCTAAGGTGTTACAAGGATACAAACAACCATTGTAACCATTGTAATATTGATGGTTGTAGAAAAAATAAGTCTTGGAAGCTACATCTAGAGTTGAATCTGAAGAACCACAAGAAGGATTCTATGATGAAGAACCTACTAGATGTGGATTTGGGAAACTATATAGAGCACAATTTTGTTTTAAATGAAAATATGTTTTACACCATTATGTAGAAGGAGGTGAATCTATGTAGCCTCCATCCCAAGAAAGAGAAGGAGATGACTAAATTCTTCCATATAAACATCCAGGTCAAGAAGAGAAAGGTGGATCCTCTAATTGATTTTGGTTCATGTGCCAACCTCACAGTAGAGGATCTAGTAAGAAATCTTGGATTGGAATTTTGTGACCATCCACACCTATACCCACTAATACAGTTAAATAATGATGTAGAACACAGGGTCATTAAGCAATATAAGATCAAATTTTCTATAAGTGAAAACTATATTGATGAAGAGAAGGTAGATGTAGTACCACTTGATGTGTGTGATGTAGTGTTTGGAAGCCCCCACATGTACAAGAGGATGAAATATTCATGAGGAGATAAAATCAATAGTACATGATCAAGGATGGGAAGTCCTGCATAATCAACACACACAAAGAAAAATCTCTGATCTCTTTGGTAAGTGCTAATCCAACCTAAAGAATGATCAATTGGGGTAGGAAGTTTGTATTGCACTTCTTAAGAGAAATAAAAAATGAGATGAATCAATAAAGGCAAAGTAATATTTGGAGGTACATGTTGGAAATTTTGTTGTCATTGATGTCAACCCTAGAAGAAGTTAAGAATCCCCAGAAGTGTGATCAAGAAGCCCAGCAGTTGGTTGAAGAAAAAGAGCATGAGGGACATTTCAAATGCATGTAGAACCTCCATGGATTGATAGTACTCGTCAAGTCATTTCCAATGGTAGGTAACACACAACGTGGCTCCTCATGGTTGAGGATATATGTCTTCTTGAAGATAACCATGTGCCATGTGAATTGAAAACAAGAAGTTACAAGTCGACCCTAAAGTCAATTAAAGAAGAAAAGTGTTGCAAAACAAGAAGTGATAGGTTGACCTTGAAGTCAAGAAAAGGAAGTGATTGAAAGGGTATAAATACACATTGAATAACCTCTCATTATCATAATACAATCAAGTGATCTCTAAGAACAAGTTTGGTAGCGAAGTTGTACGAAGGAGGCTGCACTCGAAGCTTCAGGTGCAAGGAAGGTCGGAGTTGCATATGCAAGGAGGGTTTCTGAAAACCCCTATTTGGATATTCCCTCGCTGGTTGAGTATACAGTTTCTTGTGAGGCCCTCACATGTGGTCCTAGCCTCATCACAAGAGGCCTCTCTAGTTGAATAGTCTTATCACACGAGGAGCTTTGGTATTGCATATTTTGGTACATGATTTGAGGTGTATTCTTGAAGATGTTGGAACGATTTTTTATGCAATTGTTGTACTCAGTCTGATGGTTATAGTTTGACAAGTTGATTATTTTATATACATATTTAAGAGTGGAGTTAAGGGGAAAGGAAAGGGGTTTGTAGCCTCTTTCTGGTTGGATCCAAAGAATATAGGGAGTTGTAGCTTCCTTCAGGTTGGAGCCTGTAAACTAGGGGGTTGGAGCCTCCTTATAGTTGGTGATGAAAAATCTTGGAACTTGCATCTTCCTTTGAATGTAATATTTTATTATATAAGAAAAACATTTTGTGGATTTCCACGCAAATCTATTGTACATTGTGTATTTATTCTTCTACTCTTTATTGTATATTGGATACATTATTGATTGGAAAGTAAAATTATAAAAGGTGATAAATTGTACTTGATACTGATTCACCCCCCTCTTAGTATAAACAATTGGTATCAGACTAGGTTACCTTCAGAACAATCAAATTACTTGAAGGAAGATCATGAGAAAAAATGGAAGGCCACATTCCAAATGGGATTCCACTTTTTGATGAAAACAATTATGCATACTGGAGAAACATAATAAAAACTTACTTGATAGATTTGGGAGTGGGTATATGGATTTTAATTGTCAATGGCTATGAATTCTCGAAATATTATCCAACCGATCCAAATGAGAAGAAATTAATGAGTTGTGACTCAAAGGCTAGGCATGTTATCCTAAGTGGATTAACACCTACTATTTCTAGCAAAGAGATGGGATGCGGCACAACTAAATAGGTATGGGATAAAATTAAAAGTATTTATGAAGGCGATCCAAGAGTCAAGCATGTCAAAATTCAATGACACGAAGAATAGTTTGAAAATATGAAAATGGATTAAAATGAATATATTGCGACATATTTACTTAGAGTAGATGAAGTTGCCAATGCTATCATAGGATTAGGAGAAGAAATCAATGAATCCTTGGTTGTACAAAAAGTTTTGAGATCACATCCTTTGAGATATGATGCCAAGGTATCGACCATTGAAGAAAATATGGATTTGAAAAAAATGACAATGGATTAATTACATGGGTCCCTCACAACATATGAATTGAGAATAGGTACAGAAAATGAACAATCAAATAGAGAAGCATCCTTTAAATCAATGAAGAAAGCAAAGAACAAATAAAACAAGGTAGAAGAAAGACTAGGCCATGAATCAAAT
>SNQJ01S0017189.1:109419-128464 GCA_010110895.2 Picea sitchensis
CATTTAGGTCTATAGGATGACCCATAAGTCAATGCACTACTCAAAATATAGAATATTTCATATTTTATTGCAATTACATGTTAGTGTGTGAAGCATGATATGTGGATCGGTTAAACACATTTGAAATGATATAGACAAAAAAAACATACTCAAAATAAGTGTGTGTGATGGACTTCTTCCCAAGCACTCAATCTATGATCAACACTATTTGTCCTCAAGCATTTTCTTTATCTTGAAGCATGTTGGGCTCAACATTATTTAGATGAACTATAAGGAATTGGTGAAGTAAAGTTGTTCTTGAAAGAGTTGTGTTTTAAAGAGTTGTGTTGAGGAGTTGTGCTAAGGAGTTGGCTTGATGAATTGTCTATAAGGAGTTGAATGTATGTTGATTCATCTCTAAACTACATGTACCAAATCAAGTATTAAAGGAGTGAGGAACTATAGTGTAAAAAATTACATGAATCATCAAAATCTCAAAGTAGTCCTGAAGCAAACCTATTGGTCACTTCACTTGAGCATCCATAATAACAAGGACAAATCCATATATTCCACAATGGATAAATATTTATTATTCATTGACCATGTCATGAGATACAATGACATGCATATAAATACACATAGGGAATGATAAGCCATGTCCTTGGAAAAGGTCACGACTTATCATTATTACATAACAATTCTCTTATAACTATTATTACATGATATTTATTTAGTATATTATGATAATAAATGTAATATGCCTCAGGTATATTACAACTCTTCCCCCCTTAAAAATGCTTTGTCTGCAAAGCATTTAGTGGAAAAAAACTTATGAATTTGTCTTACAATGTAACGTCTCCTCACGATTCGTAGTTCTTGAAGTTATGATAATTTACTATACAAATTGATATGATCTCCTAATCGTCGAGCAAAATTGTTGAATTGTAAGAGGATCTGACCACCCTAATTCAATTTTTTGCAAAACTATGTAACAACGTCTTCTATAATTTGGAAAATGATAAGATTCCACACTTTAGCTTATGTTCAATATAACAAGATCTTTACTCGAGCTTCTCTTCAATATAATAAGATCTTTACTTAAGCTTCTCATATTGATTTCATCTTTGGTTAGCTTGTTGAATAGTATGATGACTTTTATAATTTGGATGATGATACGACATCATTGTATACTGCATCTTATTTTTGGAAACCTCGTATTTTGATACTTTTGATGATATGTTGGTTTATAAGCTTTTGTGTGGATCTGTATTGGTGTCTTTTTCCATATTATAGGTTTTCATAGTTGATGACTTATTTATTTCAATGGAATCAGTCATTATTTCTTTATCAATCAGTGAATCCTTGCTGGTAAGTTTCTTTTGTGTTTCTTGTTGCAACTTATTTTCACTTTTTAACTTCTTAATCTATGCAATCAAGTTTTCACTATGGTTCTTAAGGAAATAAATTTATTTGTCTTTATTTGCAATAACTTTGTCAAAAAAAAAATTGCATCTTTTGCACTAACATTTGATTATCTTGAAGGATCACCCCTGAGATATCTTTAAGGTCTTCTAATGTCACTAAATCTGAATCCAATGTAACATCCTGTAATGTTATATTCTTCTTATTATTATAGGAGAATATCAAAAACTTCTTCTTCATGTTTAAGATGAAAGTCCCTAGAGTTTCCATCCAGGATGAACCTAGTCTTATGTCACCTTCATTGCTCCACAAGGATTTAACGATGAATTACAATACAAAAGTATAATTTCCAATGTTCAATTGTAAATCACTTATGTCATATTGTTTTTTGTCCCAAAAGTATAACTTTTCTATTATATTTGACTCAAGATTCAATATCTAGTTAGCAAATTTGGTACTAAAATAATTATTACATTCAGTGGGAGTGATAGAAATAGTAATATCCTTCCCTGCAAGTGCCCCTTTGATTTGAATTAGCAATGAATCATAATTTTTTTGTGGTTTCAGGAAATCTTCATATTTTTTCATTATTAGACTCCATCTTATTTTCACCAAAATTTTGTAATATTTCACTTAATCTTAGACACTATATAACTTATGGATTATTTTTATAATGCCCTTTTTAATTGAACTTTAGAATATAAGTTTGATAATAGTATTTGACCTTCTTAAAACATATTTTAAGAATGCAAATACTTTCACCTTTTATTTACTTTAACAAGAAAATATCTTATGAATTTTAATATTTCACATTTTGTCAATTTTCACGTAATTCACTTTTCTTTTACCCTTTCCTGCTATTTACATTACCAATAATTTCACGTTATTCTCTTTTACATAACTATTTATAAAACTTATCTTTCATATAAAGATAGATTTATATTTCCTTTTTAATTACTCCATGCAAACATTCCTCCACGTAAAGATTCAATCTTTCTTTCTTCACAGTCCTAATATGTTGTATAGCCTTCCTTTATGTTGTCAAATTATATATACAATTAACTTGATACGTATTCATGAGCACTTTAAAACACTTGGAAACTTTCATTTCTAGTTACCTTTTTTTTACCATGTACGTGACAATTAACTTTACTTATGCCAACTATGGAATCTTTGTTTGATTTGATACTTCTTACATGCACTTTTAAAGATACTTGGAAACTTTCATTTTTAATTATGTTTTATTACCATGCATATGGAAATTAACGTTACTCATTGCCAACTATGGAATCATGTTTGACTTATACTTCTTCAGGTGCATTAAAAAAAATACTTGGATAACTTTTTTCCTTTTCAACTATAAAAGACTTTGGGCCACCATCCTGGAGATTATTTGCAAAACTTTTTTTTACCTTTTATTAATAAATAGCCAAAAACTAGTGGTAAAAGACCCTAATTAAACAAAGAAACTTTGAATGAAGTGTGGCCAATGGTCGGGATCATAAAACAAAGTTATGATACCACTTGAAACAAACCTCTTGGTCAATTCACCTGAACATCTATAATAACAAGGACAAATCCATATATTCCACAATGGATAAATATTTATTATTCATTATTGCTTGGCCATGTCATCCGATACAATTTAATGTGCATATAAATACACGTAGGGAATGATAAGTCATGTCCTTGGCAAAGGTCATGACTCATCCTTATTACATAATAATGACTATGTCCTACAACTATTATTACATGTTATTTGTTTAATATATTATGATAATAAATGTAATATACCTTGAGCATATTACAATCCCAGTACCACTTATGTCGCTAACTATATATTGAGATGGATTCTAAATGTGTTGATAGTTGTAATATTACATTACAAAACCATGTATATACAACAAAGTGGGGCAAAGTGAGCATGAACAATGAAAAATCATTGAGGCAAGAGATTGCATTAATCTATCTAAGCAACATGAGCATAATCAACAAAGAACTACCAAATGAAACAATTATAACAAAGCTTAGAAAAACTAAGTACAAATAGCAACAAACCATTAAGGTGAATCATTGTAGTGAGGCTAAGTAAAGTGAATCATGAAACAATGCTAAACCAATAATATATAACCATATAAGATATGTGAATGGAAAATCAATATCAACGAAAGGAGCAAAAAAAGAGGGAACATTTTTTTCCAAAGAAATATAGTCCCTCACTTGTTTGTATATTAAGTGTGAGCAAGGAAGAAATTCCTTGCTCACATATTCTCCTTCATTGTCAGGTCCTAAGTGAAAATTAAATCATGAATATGGGTAACACATTCGTGAGAATCGAGGCCGAAAAATTGCTAGTGGAAATTTTTCGGCCGAAGATTTGATAAACACACTTTTGGTCAAACTAATTTTTCGACCGAAAGTTAAATCTAATGACGTCCTCAAATTTTGTGCATTGGGTATGTTAAAACTAAATTTTGTGTTATATTTTCTGTTAAAACTAATTTCAGTTGAAAAAAACTAATTTTGGTCGAAAAAAGATAAATTTCGGTCGAACTATTAGTTCGGTTGAAAACCTGTAACTATGGCACTGTTCAGAAAATTGTTGGTTCACTTCGGCTTACTCCAACTTTGGAAGGAGAGAACTCCTTAAAATACTATGATTTTGGTTTCAGAACTAATACTAATATTTTTATAATTGAATCTACTTTCATTTGATACAATTTGTATTCAATTTAATTGTTTTTTAGTAATTTTAATTAATTTAATAAAAAAAAAATGTTTGCATATTATTTTTAGATGACATAATGATTCAGTAAAATGAAAAATCAATATCTACAATAAACACAGTTGAAAATTCTGAAACTTTTCATTGTCCTCTTCCAAAGGGTATTTTTAGATTTAACTTTTAAATCAAAATTAAGGCACATACATGGTGTCTCACTAAATGTGTTTAAATATGCAACTTTTTTAGATTGGTCAAATTAAAAAAAAATGTGTTAATTATAATATTCATCCGTTAATTTCAAAACTATAGTCATAATTTAATAGAGTATGTTTTAGATTGTTGCAACGTATTTCGTTTTTCATAAACAAAAAAATAATAATGAGTACATTCACGTATAAAAACATAACTCATTATCACTCCCTTCATTTTTAAGGAACATGTTGTTAAACAATCACTAAATTGACATATCAAATGTCAATACACAAATTTCAAAAAATAATCAATAGAAAGCTAACAAAATTCATGACAAGTTTTGTTTTTACTGTAGAGTGAAATTCTAAATAAATAAACAAAATAATTTTGTTTACTGGAAGTTGAATAACTTATAAAAATATATTGTATTTTCTCAAAAACCAAGGAAAATAGACACCCACATTCATGATTGACTATTCTTCAAGAAATATATCCAAGTATACTTGGAAAAGTCATCAATGAAGGTCAACACATAACGTGCACCAACTAGAGATGGTTTGTTCATGGAACACAAGTCACTATGGACAAGTTCCATCTAAGTCTTTGATTTCCAAACTTTCCCTATTTCAAAGGTAGTCTGATGATGCTTACCAAGCATATATCCTTCACATACTCAATTAGGGGGAAAAATTGTCAATTGTGGATAGACCAACAACCATATTTTGTTTCACCATCAAGTTCAGGCTTTAAAAATTTAATTATCCAAGTCATGCATGCTACAATCTGCTTCGGTTGTTAGTGTGGGCTATGAGTGTAGTTGGTTCAGGGCCTTTCTTGGGAAGGTTACAAAACTTATATGGTCAATCCTTTGGGTTCATGAATCCTTTGATGAAAACAAAAAAAATGTTCTTTGTGTCTTTCACAACACATTGATCTAGCCAAAACTCTACTTTCTTGCTAGTATAGGTCGGTTGGGGTACTGACAACAAATTTTCACTTAGGCTAGGTACACGATACACATTAGTGGTCACACCATTTTGACATTAAATCTTTCCACAACCACCAATAGTAAGTGCATAATCATCTACTACAAATATTTCTTTTTTCTGTAGCTTTTTTTAATGAAGAAGTATCCTTATCCATGTGATGGGTGAAACTAGAGTTGACTATCCATTCACTTTGAGAAGTATGAGCATAAAAGGCATAAGAAGTACTAACAAAAAATGTATAGCTATCTCCCTTACCTTCTAAAGTTTGATTATGCAAGTCAATCAATATTCAAGTTGACATGTCTCTTTCAGGTTTCTTCACTTTCTGCTATAGGTCCTTGGTCTTCTGCTATCAATCCTTCTCCATAAGTACCAATTTCCCACAATAGCATCAAGTCTTCTTCTTTTTAACTTTCTTAGTCAAAGTCTAATCATCATGCTTCTTCTTATCAATGTGGTGAAAATGGTTGTGTTCCTTCTCTTGTTGACCTCTTTCTCTATAATTATGCCTAACTTTTCCCTTCATAAAATGGGCTTGTTGCTTGACCTCAAGTTTCCATTCACCAAGTAATTTATCTTATGCCTTAATTAGTAAACCATAGAAAGAGTCAAAGGTATAATCCTTACAATCATATTTCCTAGTGGTCCAACTTGCCTTTATTGTCAAACATAACACATCATACAGTGTCTTCAGATTCATTAGGATTAGTTCTACAAGTTAACCATCTTTCTTGGTAATATATTTTATGCATTCAACCAATTTCAACCAAAGTTCCTTCACACGGGCCAAATAGTATTCAATGATTCAAAAGAGAGGGTATAGAGAGATCAACTCTTTCTCAATATGCATAATATGACTTTCATTGAGTTAACCATTTTTCTAGGAACATATTTTTTGCATTCAACAAATTTCAACCAAAGTTCCTTCGCACGGGCTAAATACTCTTCAATTATTTCAAAATAGAGGATATACAAAGGGATCAACTCTTTCTAAATATCCATAACCTGACTTTCATTGATTTTATCGAATAGAGTCCTTAGCTTCTTCTAGACTTCATTTAGGTAGTAGATCTTGCTTATATGAAATCAAATCTCCCTAGAGATGTAGGTCTTATGACTCCTACAACCTCATCCTTCTTCCTATCAATGACAAACTTATGGCGTTCATCCTTTGGATTTGGAATTGGAGTCCTCATAAAGCACCAAAATGCTTTACTCTTCAGTAATGTTTTCATATCTTGTACCCAAATTCCAAAATTGTGTCCATTCAGAACCACATGCTTTCGATTGGAACTAATAATGTTGATCTAGTAAACTAATCCTATATATATTTTATAAGTCAAAACCTTGATTCAATCTATTAGACAAATCTAACTCCTTGGGAGCACCAACAACTCCATGAGACATGTAGACAACAAGCTAGATCTCAAACCACTAGATCTAATACTATGGTGGGAATCAAAGGATTAGGTATATCAAATAGCTAGTATTCCTAGAGAGTGGTGTTGTTTACAGATGACATCACAACACTTAAGCATAACCAAGCATAGTTTAACATACAAATAAGTGTAAGAAACCAAAAAAGTTCCATACATAACACAAATATTGCATTGTTAGATTAACCCATAGGGCCATCTTATATAGCACCAAAATCTAATCAACTCCCTTGAAGGGATGATCCATAAAAAAATGACTTATAGTCCGCACACCTCTCCAATAGGGATCCTCTGTAGAAATTACAGTTGATGTCTTTGATTTATGAGATGGTTTAGATATAGTTCACCACATGCTTATGTACTAGATCAATTCTAGAAACACTCTATCAAGCTCTCTAATTTTGATAATTGAGTTCTAATATAGTTACGTAGAAAAGAAAAATGTAGGAACTTAATTAACAACACAACGATACTTCAATCTTCATATGAGCACTCTGTTTGTTTTTGTTGTCGACAATGAAAAAAATCTGTATTTTAGAATTTCCAACCCAACACTTCACATGTCTTCCCATTCACAATTATGACAGGGTGCAATGCCTCCCTCTAGATTTCATTATCACTATAGCCAAGGACATTAACAAAAAAAATATCAAATTTGTCATCAACAACCCATTCAATACAAGCTATAGGAAAGTGGCAATTCACATTGCTTACAATATATGATTAAGGTCATTCATTTGCTCGAATTGAACAAAGAGCTAGTTATAGCATGTGTTTTGATTTTAGTAGCTTGGACCCAAAAAACTCAAAGCAAAAGACACCTAGCAAGAAAATGTAAGTTCCAGCGTGTGAGTACACATTGTTTAAACCCACGTGGCATACCCAAGAATCAATGCAATTGCAGGATCATTGCCTTGGGTGAATAGAACAAACATAGCTCAACACTAGCCTCTATATAATGATTTCTCAGTTTAGTGAACAGGTTGTAACTAACCTCTAGTGATACTAATAGATATAAATTAATTTTGAGTGATCAATTTCATGTGTAAATTCCAACGGTATGATGTAGCATGGCATTTGATTAACCTACCAGTTAATAGATAGAGGTAACTAGTAACCACCCAACAATACAACAAATTAGGCGTGTTGTAGAATGTAAATTTCACACCAAACAACAGAGCCACTAATGATAGTGTTGTTATATGTGAATTATACGGTGCATAGGCTATGATTTTTATACTAGAAATTGATTAAGATAACTAGAACCAACCAAGCACATAACAATTAATCACACAATAGATTGTGAATTACCCTAGAAACCCAAATGGGAAAACCAACATTCAATAGGGATTTTATTATGCTCAATAAATTGCTACAAAAGTTGAGCTATGCACTCTCAACATAGATTATGGTGCATTCTTACTCACTAGCAATGCCTTGCAGATTTCTTTGGCTTAGGAACAATGTAGTATACCTAGGGACGTAATATGGGGTACCTAGGGAGGTACCCAATGGGAATGTGGTTATGTATTATTAGTGGAGGCCATCCAATGTGTAACACACCTGACCCCTAAGTACCTTTTTAAGGGATGGGGCATAAGAATTTTTCTTTTCTCAATCATATCGAGTCTTGTTCCCAAGATATTCGTCATCTTATGCTCATCAAGAGATTTCCAACGATTGTTACCGTGCTCAAATCTACCTAGGGATTTAATATATACCTAGGAGGTACCCAATGGGAATGTGGTTAAGTGTATTATTAGTGGAGGCCATCCAATGTAAATACACCACCCCTAAGTACCTTTTAAGGGATGGGGCATAAGAATTTTCATTTTTTCAATCATCTCAAATCTTGTTCCCAAGATATTCGTCATCTTATGCTCATCAAGAGATTTAACGACGGTTACCGTGCTCAAATCGGAGCCCTAAATTGGAAGTTGTGCCCTAGTTTCCTTTGTGCATCATTTGTCAAAGGCCATGTGGCACCCATGTGGGTTCACCTCATTCGCACCATCCCACCTACCATGAACTCGACCAAGGTTGTCACCATTTAGAGATGACATGGCCACTAGAGGGGAGGTTACAGGGAATGTTCCTCATGCCTTTGTGATTACCGAGCCTTCGAACCTTCGTCCTTCCTATCCATGTCTGAAACATTCCTGGAGTCTCGAAGTCCCAAACTTCCCTAACACTCCTGCATCTATGGTGGAGATCAATCCACCGTTAAATCCAACGAATTTGATTCACCCTCATTCGAAGCATAGGCTTAAGGGATTTCGACGTTCAGTGCTTCGACACTCCAGAACTGAACCCCCCTTTTCTCTACTCGCATATCCTCCGGAGTCCCGAAACCCTAGAATCATGTCATGTGGATCTGGCCTTCGACCCTTTTGGAGCTTGTGTATTAGCACTCCAAACACTTGGAGTTCCTAAGTCTCGAACTCCCATAGCGGGTCCCTCTTGTGTACGTGGCGTTCTTCACGAGTGTCCCTACTACCATCTGCCACCTGGCATATATGTGGTGATGATGCCACATTGACACGTGGTACCCATCTCTCCATCTCTATACCATATACGATAAATCAGTAAGACACATGGTTTAGCCACGTGCTGACAAACAGTGGCTCTATCACATGGTCAGACTCCACTGTGTACTTTGCCCACATCATCTGCTGACGTCACTCCAACCTTTGACGCTTCAAGGAAACTCTATGCTTTGGATCTTGAATCAACCGAAGTGGGGTTTAGCCAGAGAACCGAATAATGATCGAATGACCCAAAATCTTCCTTGGTTTGATCCAACAGAAGACATTTGGCAGAAGAGAAGGGTGTCACGTGGCCCAATCAATTGGTGACACGTGTCAAGGTCTAGTTGACACATAAGGTTTTTGAAATTCATGAATCAGGGTGACATGTGGCACACCTACTATGGGTCCACGTCACCCTAGGTGACATCAACATGCCACGTCACTCTGGCCTTCGGTTCTCCGACGATATTCTCATTCACCAACATGTTGAACCTCTCAGAGTAGGACTTTGTCAGAGTACTTTACGCTATCCTTTCACTAGGCTTGATCTAATGGCCGAGAAGGGTCCCAAAGGATCCTTAGATCCACAGTCCATGTTACTTTGTGAGTTCGACGTTCAAAGGTTCTTATTGTTTAACACCTTTTCTCTCCCGAAGTAGGTCAACGTCGGACTGACCACAATCTAGATCCAATAGTCAAAAGAGAGGTCCCGAAGTATCCTCGAATCGATGGTCCTCGTCGCTTCGTCACTTCAGAATTCGGGGATTCCAACCATTTAACACCCTTTTTCTCCCAGAGTGGTCAACGCATGAATGACCAAGACATAGATCCAACGGTCAAGGGAGATCCGAAATATCCTCATATCTACAGCTCGCGTTACTTCGTGACCGAGAAGTGGATCAGGATTTAGGAAGGGAATGAATCCAACGATAATGGGTAAATGACCGCCAAATGTCGGCCAATCGTCAAGTTACCGGTCCGACAGGTTTCCTTCGACGCAATTGGACGTGGCAATGTTCATTCACCCCATAGCTCCGGACTCCTAAAGTCCCGAATAACTTAGCTCCTTTTTTAATGTAGCTAAGGGTTCCATGGACCTGGTCTTATGGAACTTTGTCAAGCTCCAGAGGCTACACTCATAATTCTTAGCCAAGATTTGGTTAAGCCTGTGGGCATGACCCCGTGGTCTCTTGGTTGACTAGTTTGAAGGGAGCGCTTTCGATTCACAGAATTTAAGTTCTAAAACAGGGGAAGGTATTTTTTATGGATCAACGGGACTGAAGCATTCTAGCGAAGTTTGCCCTGACTCTTACATTACAAAATCAATCCTTGGGTAAATTCCCTTAAGGATTTTCCTACCAGCAAAAAAACCATAATCTTATTCCTAATTTCATTTGAAGACCCATGTCTAATAGTTCTCGTGTTGCTAAGCAAAGGCGAACATAAACCATTCAAATGAAGAGGTTCACAGAAGAACAATAAACATTACTAATATTAATCATGCAATGCAAATTTTAGTCATAGACACAGACATCCAACCACTCATTTAAATTCTAGTACACAAGGTATATGAAATACTTATCTATTAAAGTCGATCACTGACCAACTGACTGTGGATGTTCTCCTTTCCACCCAACCGTGGGATCAGAGAAATTCATTCTTAGTACTCTGCCCACCCTCGTGCCAAGCCATTATATCACTAGGGAACTTTCACAGTTTCTTAGAGGTTCTTTCTCTGTGACAACCTCTACGAGGTTTATTAGATGCTCCCTAAGCATCAAGATTGCAACCTTCTGCTCAGGTCATGTTTTCTACAAACTCTCAAAGATCCTTTCTCTTGTTCTCTCCAGTAACCAAAAAAATTAATCTTCTTGTTCTTCCCCTCAGTTGGAGAGCCCTCACACACTTTCTTTCTCCTTTTTGGAATGATATGGTTCCCTTCTTTTTCTGAATCTTTCTTCTCTTGCACACCCTCTCCTTTTTCCCCAGGGAGGTTATGGACCTGTTTTGTTCCTTCTGTCAAAAGGAACTTGGGTCAATCTGAGCCTGCCAGAAAACTGCACTCCGTGGTACTTTGGCTGACAGTTTTATGTCGCCTCAACTACACTCTCCATGCTTCCATTCATTGGGGTAGTTGATTGTTCAACCACCATTCCTTCTTTCATTAACTGTTTTTTTTTCTTTGGGATTAGGATGAGGCTTATTATTTCAGCAAGGAGAATTTGGGTCATTTTGACATAATGAACCCTCTCTACAATCTCCTCACTCTTTCCTCTAGTGATATCATGGCTAATACTTCAAGGCTTCACCCCCAAAGTCAGTTATTGGCAATATAAACAATGATACATTTACATTGTTCACATGCCATATCATGGTGATCATAATTAATGATTAATTACAAGTTGGGGGAAACAAGGGTATTACACAATCTAAGGTGGACTAGGTCCACTATATTATTAAATAAGACTCATGTAATAGTGTGAGAAGGATTTCTGGAAGGCTTTACCTACTAGAATATTCATTCTCTAGAATGTTCCTAGGAGATAGAGAGAACGTTATATAAAGAAGTGTAAGCAATGTATTTGGAGCATGTAGTTCATTAGGAGGTTTCCCCCTTGAAGAGGCAAGTGGACATGAGAGGATCCCTTCCATAATAGGATCCATTGTATTGTGTTGCCCTACCTCAAGGAATTCTATAATAATAAAAGAGTTTTTTTTCTATATTGTTCTCTAAATCTATTGTGGTGAGCTTGTGTAATTAGATCTTTGGTACTCAACAATTGGTATCATAGCACTTTCCTTGGCCAAAGAAGGGAAGAAATGTTTGGTTCTTTTTGCATATTTTTTAAAAAGAAAAAAGGGGGAGGTGTACTTCATATTCAATTATGAAACTTTATGAGCATAATTTTCTAGAACAAATTGTATATTTGAATTTCTCTCGAAAAAATACCCAATTTCAAAAAAACAAAATGGCCAAAACAGAGTCTAGGAAGTAAAGTTATCAACATTTTAAATTCGGCAATTTTTCAAGGTTTTTATGGAAAAAGCCGTACGATTTGCACAATAAGTTATTTTTAAAACCCTTATTTTGTTGAAGATTTCTTCCAAGCAAGATGTATTTTACTAGAAAAGATGATGTCCCTAGTATTGAAGAATTTATAAAAGAGAGGAAGTCAAAATGGACAAAGTATTGGAAAACTGGGGTAGATTGTAAATTACAAGGTGATGCGGGCATTTGGTGGAAGTCGCTTAACTATAGACAAATGATGGTACTCTCTGATGAAGAATTTGAAAAAGTTTTTTTAGACAAGTAGTCTCGTGCCAAGAGTAAGGATAAAGAAAGAACCAATGGTTTATTTTCACATGGAAACTCTATATTACAGGTTCATGGTTGTATTCAAAAATAAAATGTTATTGTTTATATTAACCCTAGTTGCCAACAAAATTTTATTGATGTTTAGTTGGTTAATAGATTGCAAGTTTCGACAGAGAATATTCAAAGCACATAGAATGAGGGGGACAATGTTCGAATTTTTACAGATTTGAATATTACCGTGGATAACTATGTGTTTCATTCTAATTTTTATGTCATCGATATGAATGTCGTGGATATTATTCTTGGATATCCTTGGATGACAATAATTGGTACAATTAATATTAATGTGTAAAAGAAGTTTATGAAACTTTGGTACAAGAAACAGAAAGTTACATTGCATGATATGTCTCTTAATAAGAAAGAAAGTTACATTGCATGATATGTCTCTTAGTAAGAAAGAAGGGCCCACAAGGGAAAGAAAAGAAGTTATTACAAAGTCCGAAGCTAAATCTGAGGCATAGTCTGCAAAAAGAGATGAAGCAAAGACAAAGGAAGGACACAATAATGAAACCAAGAAGATCATTGGCTCAAAGGAACACCATGTTGCAGAGTTGAAGAAAAAAGGACTGATCCCTACAGTTGTTGTATATCACCATCCACACCATATAGAGAAACAACAGTCATTAACGCAAGGGCGTGAGAATTAACACACTTATTATGAACCAACATGGCACCATAAAGGAAACCAATCAAGAGGTGCATGGAGTACTACTGACACTACAAAATGATATCAGGATAGAGGAACAACCCCACGACACCACAGGCACAATCAAGATCAAGCTCAGGGTGGCAAGGCAACAGTTGGACATCATGTTCGTCTTCCATTAGAATGAATGGATGGTCATACTTGCTACGAGTTGGCTACATTACTTAGCCAGTCATATTGTATGGTTTCTTCTCATGTTTTGTCTGTGAAGGGGGATGGAATGTAGTATACCGAGGGAGGTAATATGGGATTATTAGTGGATGTCATTCATTGTAAGGTGGATTAGGTCCACTATATTATTAAATAAGGCTCATGTAATAGTGTGAGAAAGATTTCTAGAAGGTTCTACCTACTAGAATATTCCTTCTCTAAAATGTTCCTAAGAGATAGAGAGGATGTTATATAAAGAAGTGTAAGCAGTGTATGGAGGTAGGGTGAAGAAGAAGTATTGTATTTGGAGTGTGTAGCTCATTAGGAGGTTTCCCCCTCAAAGAGATAAGTGAACAGGAGAGGATCCCTTCCATAATAGGATCCATTGTATGGTGTTTCCCTACCTAAAGGGTTTCTATAATAATAAAATAGTTTTTTTGCTATATTGTTCTCTGGATCTATTGTTGTGTTTGTGTATTCAGATCTTTGGTACTTAACAAACAACCTTCAATCTTTGAGCAAGTATCTTCTCCCAAGCTCCTCATGCTTCTGCAAGCTACCCTTCTTCTCCATTTCCTCTCCAGCTCTCTTCCTCTCCTCTTCATTGTCCTTTGATTCTAGCAACATTCTTTTTTTAATAGGGTTTCTTAGAGAGCCAACTATCAAGATGACTCTAGCAACATAAAAAAATTATTTACCCAAGAAAAAAGGTAATATTATCATCATATTATATCTTTGCATCCACATAAAGGAGGTGCACTCTATGTACTAGTTTGAATGATATGTGTTATGTGTTATGGTGGGTGGAAAAAGCTATTAAGTTAACAAAAAAAAAAAAGAATGAGCATCCAACATCTATTGTTATCAAAGAGAAAAACTAGTATAGATCCATTTTAACCTTATATCTTCCAAGTGAAAAAAGGCTTTTATATGGTGTATAAAAAATAGTGATTTCTTTTTTAAGTACAACTAAAGTTAAATGTAAATCATTTTGAGAGATTCCATAAGTAGGTATGATAGTAATTTGTAGATTCCATGACAATTAATAAATTATCTCATAACAATTATTGTTATATATGTTGAAATACATTTTCTCATATTTAAAGCAACCTCAAATTTAATATTATATATTTTTACATATACAACATAATTGCATAATATTTATGAACTTTATTCTCTTTCCACTATAATAATAATCTATTTTTAAAGTCATGACCAAGCCACACCAAATTGGTGTATGAGATCCCCTTGTTTGTGGGACAAGGGACCCCTCTGGATTTGAACTATGTAGTCGAGCATGATATGAGAGAATTTCTCCATCCTTACCATGTGGTTAAAAATAACATGAACATAATTCCTATTAAATTTTAATACACTGTTTAAAAAAAAAGTATGAGTATTACTTATCCCACACCTACCATGTCGCTCTAGCTGATAATGACGTTGAAATACCAACCTTATCGCTTAAAACACCATACGTCCTCCCTGAATAAACGATATGTATAACGTTATTTCCCTTGTGACCATATTTCCGTGCACTGGAGATGGCTTGCAGAGTCCACCATGTGACTTTGTTGGCTTCTTGGGTGGAATTTAGGAAAGAGACACGTGCCATTTTAGAAACTTCTACTGCATTGCTAAGGTCGGGGTCAGGAAACCTTGTACGTCTACGTTATAAGCGACAATTATTCCCCAAGAGACGCAACAATCGACCAATACTGCCCAGTTCCAATGTCACGCATGAAATCTGGGGAGATATTATATCGGGGAGGAAATGCAACGGAGGACAGACAGAAAGGATCCCCGGCCACAAGGAAAGCAGTCCGAGATTCGATCCTAGGACCTCTTGCAGACCGTCCCTGGGTGCATGAAATCTGGGGAGGAAATGCAACGGACGACAGACAGAAAGGATCCACTGGCTACAAGGAAAGTAGCCCCAAGATTCGATCCAGGGACCTCCTGCAGACCGTCCCCAAGTACTGATTCCGGCGCCTGTATCGCAGGGAATGAAGGCGCTAATGTCTCTATATGGGATTGCGGGAGTCCTCTATATGATTCGTATGAGCTCGTTTCCTTCTTCTATCAGCTGGATAAAGGATTGACGACTCCTCCTCCAGCAGCAACAGATCATACTAGCTGCAGCAACCGCATCGGAAGGCAGGAAATCCCATCTGATCCCACCTTTCCGTCTAAATTCATTTTTGAAAACGGGAATGTCAAGTGTGAATGCAAGAAGCTGAAGAAACATCGATTCAGGCGGTTCTTTCGATTGGCGTTCAAAATTTCGCGTGTTCTTGCGCTCTGGGCGAGCGATGCCGACTGCCCGCGCCATCGATCAATCAAAGCTGAATATGGCAGAAAGTGTGCAGGTGATTCTGTTCACAGAATTGCTTGACAGATGCCCAGGATGATTTGGGAGAAGCCTCTCTCCGTGTCACCAGTCTTTGTAAAACCCCAATAAATTGGCCGACTATGGAGAGCTTTGTTCAAATGTTATTTTCTTCCTGATATATTGTCGATCCAAATTTCTGGGCATCCTCCTGATATATTGTAAATCCAAACGTATTTTTACTAGTTTTACTGTCAATCTACATTTCTTGGTATCTCCGATCTAAATGTTTTTGGAATGTTTTTTATAATTTTATATTTTAAAATTAGCAGATTATATATAAAGTAAATGTTTCTCTTACTTACTCTAAATTTCTTGGTATCTCCGATCTAAGTGTTTTTGGAATGTTTTTTATAATTTTATATTTTTAAATTAGCAGATTATATATAAAGTAAATGTTTCTCTTACTTACTGTTATATGTTTTTGGTTTTTTTTTTCATTGGAAAACTCCTAAAACATTTGGTTAAAACAGAGTTAACCATTCAAATCTGCAGATCCAACAATTTCTCTTAGGATTTTGGGCACTGTAAAAAAACAAAACTTAAAATGTTAAGACTAGAGCTTTTTTTTTTAAGTTTGTTGGATGATGGAATTTAGGAAAAAATATTTTTAGATGGAATTTAAGTTTGTTGGATGATGATATTCTGCAATTTAATATTTAGATTTTTTTCCATATTTATTAAAACAATTTTAAATTACAATTTCAATTATTAAAACTTATAATTTCAAAAAAATTGTAATTTACACTCGAGGAGGTGATGAAGGTGGGCCTAGGCCTAGGCCTTAGGGGTGGTACCTCAGGATTACACAACGTCAAGTGATGGCTAGAGTAAGTGTTTTGCATAGAGAGATGGTGGAGTAAGTGTTGTGGACAAAGAGATGGTGGAAGGTTGTATGTCATTGTTCACCTTTGTGCATTCATGATGGAAGGGTTCTGAACTGTGGCGTACGAGGGTTATGAGGGCAATACGAGGATGATGCTACAAACTAATGGTAATTAATGTCAGGTTTTTGACATGACTGGAGTCAAAAGTGCACCAACTAGAACCATTAAGTTGGAGGATGATCTTTTGAGTGGATGATCATGATCCAAACAAAGAAGGTCTATTATAACCAATGGAAGGATGATAGGGGCATCGTTTCTCAGTGGGAATTGCTCTCTAGAGGTTTTTCATCCTACCAGAGTTTGCAAGCCTCTCCATGTGGGAGAGGCCTCTCCTAGTCTCTCCCCCGGTTCTCCCCTGGGCCAATTTCCCATGGGCAAGAGTTTTAGGGTGTCGAGGTGGAGGGGTTTTTCGTTTGACCGAGGTGGACAACCTAAGTTGGAAGGCGAAACTATGTTTAAGCGTTGTAGAGGCACGTGGCACTAGCTAGAAAGGGGCTCTCCGCAAAGAATTCTCAGAATGAGACTACTTAGCCTCGTTTTTTAGGCTCTTGAGGTACTTACAGTGCATGTCGCTCTATTTTTAGGCTTAGTTATTCTCTGGTTTGTGAATTAGGCCTTGGGCTCTGTCTTAGATTGTTTATGCTTAGAGGATTTAGTCCTAGGGGTGGGAAATCCAATGTCAAGTCGGTGGGATCACATTCTTAAGGGCGGTCATTGTGTGATAGTGGTAGCTGCTTTGGTCAATTATTTTGTTGTTTATGTAGTTTTCTGGTGTAGATGTGTCCTCATCATGTTGTTTCTAAGTGGACCTTTTTTACCTCCCTGGTGGTGGGCCTTCCCTTTTGGCTTTCTAGGGACTAGGTGCTCGAGCTTGATAGTCCCTCCTCCCTAAGCGTGCTTCTTGCAATGGTTGAGGAAAAATCCTGGGATCTGTCGAAGACAAGTAAGAAAAGAGATAAGCGTAGGACATCACAGAAACCTCTAGTCCAAAGGAGGACCTCATAAAGAACCCAAGGCACAAGGGCTAGGAGAGTTTCCTAGCATGCTAAGTTAATTTATGACAAACACTTTCCAGTGAAAACAAAACAACGAATGGGCAATCTAGTTGGAAGAGAAAAAATCAAAAGCAAGGAGACCTCGAAGCAAATAATATAGAAAGAATTCCAGGATTGGGTTGAAGACATAGGGTTTACTAGATCTCGAAACACCAAAGTCTTTAGCGATGGAGTTCTATTGGCTCGCTAAAATGTTGATGGCTTTGTCCATGGACAACAAAGAGGATAGGCAAATGGAGACCTTGGATAGAAGTAGAAGGTTTAAAGCCAAGTTTACAGTCTTGTGTTGAGTGGCCTTCAATATCAACTTCAAGGTACAAGATTGGGACCTTGACAATAATGATGAACTGATTAATGTGACATGCACCTCAGAGTCTCAGGGCACAAGTGGAAATCCGATCACCATTGACGAAGATGAATGTGTGAATGAGGAGAAGAAGCATGGACCTCCAAATGTTGTAGGGCCCTTCAGGCCACCCCAACCCTAGTCAAAACTTATATTTTTATGGTTTTTCTGTTATCAATGAGGCATGATATTTTTGTTTATCTAGTTTTCAATCCTCTTATGAAACAATTAGCTTATGTTTCAACTACCTATGACATTAAAATTGTGTAACAATGTTTTGTACATTATGAATATAAGAGTAGATTAGATTAAAAAAAACAATTTTGTAATATAAAAAATATATGTATTAGTAAGTAACCATTTCATTTTATATAAATAAATATATATTATAAAATTTAATACAAAAGACTATAAATTCAACTTAGGTGTGTTAATAGAATATTCATATATGTAATAATTCTTATAAGAGTAGATTAGATTAAAAAAAACAATTTTGGATTATATTAAAAAAAACAATTTTGTAATATAAAAAATATATGTATTAGTAAGTAACCATTTCATTTTATATAAATAAATACATATTATAAAATTTAATACAAAAGACTATAAATTCAACTTAGGTATGTTAATAGAATATTCATATATGTAATAATTCTTATAAGAGTAGATTAGATTAAAAAAAACAATTTTGTAATATAAAAAATATATGTATTAGTAAGTAACATTTCATTTTATATAAATAAATATATGTTATAAAATTTAATATAAAAGACTATAAATTCAACTTAGGTATGTTAATAGAATATTCATATATGTAATAATTCTTGGAGTTATTGAATGTTAATATATCATATTATAATATTTA
>SNQJ01S0017190.1:0-13636 GCA_010110895.2 Picea sitchensis
AGGAGAAAGTGATACTTGACTTTTGTTCATTTATTTCCATGCCAGTGGCTTGTTTGAAGAGTGAAAGTCCATCACACATTTTTCCAATATCCTGTCTTGAGCCATTACAAAAAATTAAGATGTCATCCACAAAGAGTAAGTGTGTTATGTAAAACCCATGAGAGATTTTGATGCCTCTGAAGCTTCCTGTAGATTTTTCTTCGTGCAGAAAGTGGCTAAGACATTCTGCGACGAGAAGAAAGAGCAGTGGGGAGAGGGGACAACCCTGGCGTAGTCCTCTTTCCACCCTAAAGAAGGGGGTGGCTGTGCCATTGATCAAAAGAGAGAAGGATACTGAGGTAAGTCAAGCCATGATCCAGTTTGTAAAAGCTACACCAAATCCAATATGGATTAGTAGCATATGAATGTAGAGCCAGTTTACCCTATCAAAAGCCTTAGAAAGATCAATCTTTATTGATGCTCCTTTGAGTTTTTTAGTTTTCATGATGTGTAGACCTTCCTGTGCCACACCAATTGCTTCATGAATTTGTCTTCCTTTCAGAAACCCAAATTGTTCCCCCGTTATATGTTGAGAGAGAGTATCTTTTAAACGAAGACTGATAATTTTTGAGATGATTTTGTAGATGCAGTTGCAGAGAGAGATCGGATGGAAATCATCAAAATAATTTGGGTTATCATAATTGGGTATAAGAGAAATAAAGGTGGTGTTGATAGGTTCGTGTATATGCCCCTTTTGCCGTGATTCCTCCACAACTTTTAGAATGTCGTTCCCCAATAGATCAAAGAAACCCAGAAAGAATTCAATCGACAAACCATCCAACTCTGGACTCTTCCCTTTCTATAAGGTTTTCATTACAACAAGCAATTCTTGTTTAGTAACCAGAGCCATTAAAGACTCTCTTTCTTCGTCATCCACAAAACATGGGAAGATTCTGACAGCTTTCACTATTTCCCTGATTGAAGTGCCCGACTGTGCTTTGAACAGTTCTGTAAAATGTGAAATCCCCATAGTTGAGAGCCCCTCAAAGGTGTTGACCAACTGTCCAGTTCTCTGTTTTAGGCTCCAGATGGTGTTAGTTAGTTTCCTGCCTTTGGCATAGAAATGGAAGAATTTTGTGTTCTCATCCCCACTGACGATCCAAATAGCCTGACTTTTTAGTCTCCAGAGAGATTCCTTGTCTGCCAAGATAGTTTTTCGTCGGATTTCCAGTTGTGCCAGTTCTTTCCTAGATGCCCTAGAGATGTATCCTAAAGTAGGATCAGTCTGCCAATCCAATAACTTTTTTTCCAGGGTTGTTAGTCCCTGGTCTTCTTTTGATCATTTCTCATGCGCCCAAGTAATGGTGGTCTGTTTGACTTTCTTTAGATTGTCCATAAAGAGAATTGCAACATGTGTGTTGTGTAAGGGTCCAATGGGTACCCATAAATTGCGCACTAAGGTCTGATACTCTGGTTCCTTTATCCATCCTTCGAAGAATTTGAAGGGGCTAGGAGTGCGTCGGGTGCTTCCCCTTAATTCCAAGATAATCGGATTGTGGTCAGATTCTCCTCCGCTTGCAACCCATTGACGGATGAGTCCGATGGAGTCCATCATTTCTTCTGTCAGTAGAAAGCGATCTAGTTGTTTGGAAATTCTAGCATCCCCGGTTCACAGATTCCTCCAGGTTGGCTGTAATTTTGCCGGAAGGAGATCCAACAAACCCAGAGTATCTAGGAGGTGTGTAAAATAATTAGTCAAGGGGCCTGGAGACGAACGAGGGACCTAGACCTCTGCCACTCCTAAGGAGAAATTTAGGTCCCCTCCCAAGATAACCCCTTCTTGGGAAAGCCAGGGATAGGTAGCCAGAGAGTCCCAATATCATTTCCGATCAACATAGGGACCGTAAACATTGATGAGTACCAAAGTGCGCCTGAGCTCCGCTGAAAATAAACTGAGGCCAATCCCTGTGTCAAAGCCCCAAAAATTATCACATTTTCCACTCTTAAGTCTCAAACCTGTGGCCAAACCCCCAGAGCATCCTTTGGAATCAATCGCGACAAAGGACCATCCAGGGAGAAGAGCATGTCACTATCTCATTGATTCCCATTGTTTCCTGTAGAAAAATTACATTTGGGTTGTGTATAGTAATAAGCCTTTTCATAGACGATTTTTTTGTCGGGCTCGCCAAACCCCTACAGTTGAGGGATAGCATTTTCATGAGGTAACCAACTCCTGGGATTGGTTTTCTCTAAGCGCCCATTCTATGGAAGATTGTTTGCCCGAAGCCACATCTAGTTTAGCTCGATCTTGTGCCAGTAAAAAGTGTGAATGTCTGCCCCTTCCCCTCGAGGAGGACTGGACCTGAGTAAGAGACCCTAGGCCAACCCCAAGTTGTTCTTCCGAAGAGCCTCCTCCCGCTGAGTCAGATAAGATGGCCATGTTGTGGAGGGTGTATCAAATTATAGAGCCCTTAGATGACTAGGAACTGGAGGAAGACTGAGAAGTAGAGGGAGTCCTAGTAGGAGGGCCAGGAGGGGAGGGAAGGGAGGAGACAGGGTTCAGAGAAGAGTTTATAAAGACGGAAGAAGGGTCCCTAAGGCCTAAAAATAAGGGGGTCGTCGAACCCCCGGGTTCCCTGGACTGATAGTCGTATGTCACTTGTCCCTGTTCGACAACAGGTGAACTCGAAGAAGGAAAGATAACCCCAAGGGGGAGGGAGAAAAATGCCGGAACCGGTCGGGAGAGGGCAAGGGAAGAGGGAAGCCCCAACAGGGGAGGGAAGTCAATGCCTAGAGTTCCCAAAGGAGGTGTCAAAGAAAAAACATTAGAAACATTCAGAGGAAAATAAAACTGTTTCTTACCCGACGGCAGTTGAGTTCTTGGTCTAGCCTGCAGGGAGAATTTCTGAGCCTTTGTGTGCAGTGAGCCTCTGTCCACTGAAGAAGGTTCCATTGGAGTAGAAGTATGTTGTTTGCTGACCCGTCCGAAGTCCCTATCCCATGAGCTCCTTGCCAGCGTGCCCCCATAGTCCCCACGGTCTGGTCTCGTTTTGTCCATCTTAGGCCCTGACCCAGTAACCAACGTAGCCCGAAACTTCCCTTTAAAGGGTAGAGTGCATTCCGCCACACTATGTCCATAAACATGGCATCTGTGGCACTTGAACGAAATGCCTTCATAATCCAGCAGCTGTAGAAATATACCAGAGGTTGCTTTGATTTTTATCTCCTTTAAAAGACCTGGCCTAAGGTCCAGCCACACCAAGATTCTAGCAACAATCATAAGCCCCATTTCCTCAAAAGAGTAGTTGGCCTCCAAGAAATCTCCGAGCCTATTTCCAATGGCCGAGAAGTGCGCAGGGTTCCAGTATTGCATGGGAAGGCCCGATAGTTGGACCCATACTGGAACGACATCAACTTTCTCCCTCTTGGCGTCAAAGTTTGGGGTCCAACGCTTGAGTACAATTGGGGTACCCACCATCGTCTAGATGTTTGAGAGGACCCAGTCCACATTTCAAGGAGGCTTTGAATACAAAGGAGAACCATCCCCTTGCCAGCAAACAAATGCAGGGAGAGGAGGTAAGTTTGGAGCCCCAAGAGTTTTCCACCCAAGAGAGAAGAAACATAGTTCCCAATATTTTACCTCTTGCTCGCCCTACCACCGCTAGCTTAGAAAACTCCACCACTCGATCCATATCGATGTCTTCTCCAAAGACCAGACAATCTGGGTCAGAATGATCATGAGCGCACTGAGTACTCTTTGGTGCCGAGCGCTTTGAACCCCCAGAAACCTTGGGGCATTCTCGGCTTCCTTTCTGAGTCAAACCCTTGGAGCCCTGTCCTTGAGGGGGATCAACAAGACTGGAAGCCCTGCCAGGAGAGGTATCCATACCAAAATAAGCGCCTACCATCATCATAGGTTCCAAAAGAGGTCCCGGGTCGTTGAGTAGTTTTGAGGGAGAAAAATGGGTTCCCAGGTAGTCCTCCCCTAAATCTTTCCGAGATGTGTCCCAACCAGCTGTAATAGTGGTAGCCCCAGGTTCAGATCCAAGGCTACTGAAAATACCTCTTGACAAACCCATAATTGGTTCAAGTCCAACCTCCAAGCCCACCAAAGAAGGCATCGCTGGTCCATTTGTCCGCCCCATCGAAAAAGACAGAGGAGACAGGGTGTGATTCCCTAGGAAAATGCCAGATGTCGGGGGAATGTTCAAATCCTCCGAGATCAACTCCTCAAGTCCCAAAGTAGTAAATACAGGGTTGGATGGGAACCCATTTACTGTTCCTTCCTCCATAAAGCCCGGGTCCAACGCCCCACCTGGGTCCATACTGAACCTGTTGAGATAAAAACTGAGGGTTCACGAAGAAAACTTTCAAAGCGTGTTCCGATCCAAGCTCCCACAAGTAGTTTTAAGCCACCGCTACCTCCCTGGCCTCAAAACCTGCTGCTAAAACCACCGATGGAGTAAATACCGATGGAGTAGAACCACTTACAACATAAGCTACAAAATTCGACATTTGAACTTAAATTACAACAAATTAATATTTACAATACAACTATAATGTTGATAACAAATGTAATACCGTCAATTAATTACTTAACAAAAACAAAATCGCTATGAATAAAAATTCAACGTCGTTACATAAAGGAAGAGATACTTCTCCTCTCCCTACCCGTACCATTACTCCACTAATATTAATTCGTTGATAATCGACAACTGAGTAACGCTACAGGCTCATTTTAAATCCAAAACTTTCAGAAATTGCCAAGGCGTTTACTGACGATGGTAGAAAGATTAATGATCAAAGGGAGATTTCATTCTTACATAATTTGGAAGGAAAGAGGAATATAAATTAGGTTTACTGCCCGTTGCCATTAAGTACAGACGATTGAGAAAATAAGACAGAGAGGATAATCTGTCCTCAAGACTCCAGATCTAATAATAAAAATAAATCAGATTTTCACACGAACAGATCTCAATCTTCGAAGTACAGTTATTGACAACATTCAAATAATTTTCTTATAGTTCCATAGCTGCAATTAAGTTAGTGGTGAACTTCACGAACCAACTTAAGAATGCAACGCTATCTTTACACAACGACCCAACACGATCCAAAATCCGAATTGGAATCTAACTGGACCAAGACCAAAGAAATGATATGATTCATGTTTTGGAACTTAACTCGCGGTGAACAGACAAAATCCAATTCAAAAACTATAAATAAATCTATGGCTACTCAAACAATCAAACTCCTGAAATCATATTAGAGTATAACAACCAAGCAAGTTCTAATTTTTCTAAATGCACAGTTAAAAAGATACAACAATATCCCAATTATGGTTGTCAATAATTTTACAATGGCAAAACGATTTAAAATTCTGGAATGGTACGCTATTACAAGATCAAACGATTTCTATCTTTCAAATGCAATTTGATTTACAGTGAAACCACCAATTTTAAAATTCAGGAAACAAGCTTAAAATACAACGACCATGAAGAAAATGAGCTCATGGATTAAATAAATTATTGTAGCGATCCAATAATAATCTAACTTCAGAATTTCAAAATCATCCTATAATGATCAAGACAATTTAGATCCAGATTTTCAACACAGTTCAACGACGAATTTAATTTCTAATATACAAATTTTCTCATTGTTACAATAAAAATTTTCAGAATATAAAAATACCGGAACCCATGTAAATTGTGGGTTGAGGATGTCGGCCAAGTGTTGCACTCCTTCTCTTCTCCTTCTTTCTAATCACATAGACTTCACCGATACCTCCCAGTCAATTCTAGGGGTACTCTTCTTCCCCCTTACCCCCCGAGCCGCAAAGAGGCCACACACAAGAAACCAACAAAAAATAGCTCCAAGATTTGCCTCGCAACGAAGAGCTTCCACCCTTTCTACAATCTTGGTATCCCAACTCTCACAAGTAAAACACAGAAAAAGTGAGAGATCCATTTCCCTTCTACCACAATTGTTTTATAGAAAAATACCCAATGACACATGCCCTCATGCACAATTAATTATATTTTTAATTAATTTAATTAGGATTATTCACCCACACACTTGTCACACTCTCCCCAAGTCGCAAAAGTAATTACCCTTTTTATTTTATTTAAAACACCAAGTTCCCCCACATTCCCCAATGTGTTCCTATTTTCTCTCTTAGTTGTTCCTTTATTCCCCAAATTCTCAATTAATGAGTGTCTCCTAACTAGATCTTAGTTAGAGTTGGATTATGAGTCTTCTTCTAGTTAAACTTAGTGGTAGCTCGACTTAAGGTACTATTCTATGTATACACATATTCTCTCAAGTTATTATTTATCTTTATTTTCCAAGTTATTATTTATCTTTATTTTAAAAATCACTTTTATTAATTTCATGCACACATGTGCATTTTGTGGAGCCTTTAAATTTATTCCCCATTTTTTCTAGAGTTTGAATTTATCTCAAATATTTTAACTCATGTCATAGTTCATTTAGTCATTTAGTTAAATTTAGACTTAGACTTAGTCTTAGAATTAGGCTTAGACTTTTGTTAGGCTTTATATTATACTAACTAATTAATTATTTTATTCTAACAAGGTCTAACCATTTAAATGTTTTCTAGGCCACCTATATTTATTGACTCATGTCTTAATTACATGACGTGCAATTCAAGATCCACCTCTATGCTCTAAGGGTGCCAGTCACCCTTGAATTGTTTTGAAAGTTTGTGTGACCCTTGGATTCAACACTCCATTCGATCAACCTTGTGAGAGACTAAGGGTTTCTAAGTAATAAGGACTCCACCTTATTGTGCACCCCTTAGAATCTTTGTGAGCGACTGTCTCATTCCTTTCTCACGACATTGTGGGCCTCTCGAACTAGGTAATTATTAACGTACAGTTCAAGCCACGATGGGAGTGCTAGTAGACTGTGACAAGGCCAATGCCACACCTCTCCCTCAATGACGAGTTTCTGTGCATGACCCCTTTACTCCTTATGTGAGTAATATTAACAAGCATCGTCAAGCCTGCATCCATTGAAAAAACAATGTCAATAATCCATATATATAAATAATACTGTAATCAATCATATGTCACATGTGAGTAAAATGAAATACTCAAACAAATAATATCCACTCCCTGAATCAATCCAGAGTCCAAGGAAGTCCATTGATGCCATCAACATCCATAACTTGTCATGTGTCTTGCACACTCAGGAAAACTCGTCAATAACATTTTCCAATACATATACATCAAAATAACGATAAGTCATAATGCATCATCATCATCATCATATATAACCCATAATTGAAATGAAATGATAATGTACCATAACCGGATCACTTGTACAAAAGTGTCCTCAAAGAATAAGCCAATAAAAGTGTGCTCAGTAGAACGGGATGTTACACCATCATGATATTTCCTTTGTTGTTGGTATTTTTCTCTAGTATATGCAAACACCCCATGAAATCCATTAGAAATAATAAAAAATGATACTTCGGTATATCTGGGGTGCATTTCAATTTGGGATACATTACAGTTCACGGGGGACTCCTTCGTTGGTTGGTTTCACTAATTTAGATTGGACCGACGAGCTTGGTGATCGAAAGTCTACTCCAGGTTATGATTTTAGCCTTGGTTTTGGACCTGTCACTCATGCTTGTAAGAAATTATAGGATCTTTCTCTTTCTTATGTAGAAATAGATTACCGAGTAGTGGTTAATGCAAGTCAAGAAGCCTTGTGTCTTTGACAAGATCCTTTCAAAATTTGGTTTCCAACAACAACATACGACCGTCCTCTAGTGCAATAATTAGAGTTCCATAAAGCTTGCCAAAAATCTATTTCAACATCAACGCTACAAACACATCGAGCTACACATGTAATTCATCACAAATCTCATTCATGATAGAGTTATTGAAGTGTTATTTTTCCCTACAAAAGATCAAGTTGTAGAATTTTTCACAACTTAGATCTATGCTAGGAGTTCAGGAAGTCCTCATTAAGGGGGGATAGGCTCTAATGCCTCCTTCTTTCTCCTATTATGTTGCCTTTACAAATAATTCAATCCTATCCCAAGTTGTTCTTAAGGGGGGATGCTACAATATTGAGAAACTTATGAGTTGATGTGCTTGAACTTTCTATAAATACACTATGTAGGAATTTTTGAAACAACCAAACTTAGGAGTTAGTTAAGATCAACCTGGTCTAATGTGTCTTTTAGGAAAAGTGTGTTTCTTTAGTATGCATTATTATTCATTTGTAGTTATGTAATATGACAGTTACAATATGTTCCAGACATAGAGTGATCTAGCGACTCATATTCTTCTCAATCTTAGCAATTACATTGATTCATGGATTAACACCCAACTGGTCCATGATATCTATTTAAAGAGCATGGAGGTTCATTTGCTAATGATTGATGTGAGAAAATATCTTGTAAAATATTTTTCTTTTTCATTAATATATTTCCTCAAGTGACCACGTTGGCTGGGGACATGGACTATTTCCCTCTTCAAAGGTTTTAACCATGTTGCTGGCTTCTGCAACTAGTTTTTCTCTTGGTTGGTTAGTAATCTAATTCTCCTCCATATGTTCTCTTCCTCTATTTATAGTAAATGTTAGACATTCAATGCCAACAATTTTTATTTTCTTGTTAGTATTGTTAGCGCTAGAAGTCAACTCAAGACTTCTATTGAGTCAAGCCTAGCACACCTTGATTTAATTGGTTTTTAGGAAAACTTAGAGAGTGGTAGGATCAGCGTTAAGGCAATGAGATAACTGCAAATCAATAGTTGGCCATTGGGCATGGAGTCCATTAAAAACAATAACCATGTCTCAACATTCTAGTGGAAATAGGTCAAGCTAACAAAAATCAAATTAGCTCCAAGGCTATATAGAAATGGAACGAGGAAATGAAGAAAACAAAACTGTAGGCTAACCAAAAACCACCATGATCCTTGATATGCTTACAACGAAGAATACTCAACATTTAGAAACCCTTTATAACTATGAATATAAGTATCAAATGTGTCCAGTGGTGAAAACTACAGTATATCCTATACTACAATGTTCTCAGCACTGAATTACATACATATATCCTATAGCTGCAAAACACATTTAAGCAAATGAAAAAGAAAGAAATGATAAACCGAGGAAAACAAACTGATCATAAACTTTGTTACCAGTTGAGATCTTTACATAGAAGTCTTGACAAAATTTTCAAAATATTACATTGACTTCTCACCCTTTGCATCTCTCTCTCAGTACCTCGGACTGAATCCTCTCCATTTCTTCATTTGTTTCATACAATATATAGAGTTTTACAAAAACAATTTATCATCAATTTCAACCTACTAATTAGGGATAGATCATAACTAAATTCCTAGAAAACCTGAAGGTGAGTTTCTATCATTTCTATTTATATACAAAAGTAATTAATAGCTAAAAACAAATTCCTAATTTCTAGACATTATGATTGCACTAGAATAGGTTTTCAAGCTAATGAGATCCACTTAGGAGATTTGATGTCTTTCTTCCCTGATCTTCAGTATTCGATTTGATATTTTACTTTTACTGAGCAGACATGGTACGAAGTCGCGACCCTCACGGTCCAACCCGCGCTCACCAGGACCTTCTTCGTTTCATGGACCCGAAAATCTAGCTTGCTCTTATACTCCTCTTGGGAGTTTCACTACCCACAGTAACACTCCTGCTATTTCCCCTTTCACTTCTCGGGATTTCGGGTCTTGCGATACCGCGAGCCCTGTATGCACGTTCTCGTGCAACTCCAACTCCCGAACCCCGACAGTCAACAGTCAACGCTTTCCACTCGTCGGGATTTTCCCTATCGGGATATCGCCACTCGCGACATCAACAACTTGACTTTCCAAACCCCAAGTACCGAGGTACCGATTTCCTGATACAGCGCCAACTGGACTCCACTCGTTCCTGGGGTCCCACTCTGCCACATCACCTTTGGGATTTCACGGATCATGAATCCACGATGCAAGTGTTCCTTGGCGTTGAAAACCCGAACGTCGAACCCCGATTCTCCGACTCCTCGGAATCTTGTGCCACGTGTCCCTGCTCTGATCGGCGGCTCCCGTTAATTCGGGAAATCGCGACTCGCGATTTCAACAAGTTAAAAACTCTTGCATTTGTAAATCCCGATATGCCGATATGAGAGGGTTATGGGTTCTTCCTGCGCTCAAGGGTTAAAACCCTCACTACTTCTCCCAGATCTGACGGTCGCGGGACTTCGTGACTTTCTTCGCGAATCCTGACCGTTGATTTTACGCCTTGAAGATCTCCTCCACTTCAAAGCTCCTTCCTGGTTGGAACTTCTCCTGGGTCTGTTTCCACTGTAACGAGAAGGAACTATCCCTCCTGAGCTTTGCCAACTCTGACTTCTTCAGGGACTTCTGCGCAAACTGCTTGCGTTCAACCTTCAAACACTCTCAAGTGTTGAACTCGCCCAGACTCTGTGCACTCCTGACACCAGCAGTCCTGTCTTCCTTTTCTTAGACTCGCTTCTGAGACCTCCAATCCAGCCTGTACTTCCCTTACACGGCTCAAATAACCCAATTCAACTCTGGGCCAATGAGAATAAGAGTTTAACTGTCTGGCCTCATCAACGCACTCTATGCGGATGAATTCAACTGCACTCTATGCAGGAATCTCCTGGCTCAGACTGAGAAACAATTGAAACTTATTCTCATCTCTCTCACAGACTTTCAAATCATCTATGAAATCACATGCGCAGCATATCAAAGCAAATGCATATAAGGAAACAAACATTCACAAGCACATAAGCAACATACACAGAGAAAACAACACCAGTCATGAAATTGAATCAAAATCTCTTTCTATTAATCCAATCTGTACATGAGGGCTCTCCACAAGTTCTCTGCTCTGCTCTTCTCTTCTTGCTCCTGAATGAATCTCCCTACAATAATACAAAGGAGGGTGCCTATATTCCATTTGCCCTCTCGATTTTTACAACTATCAAACCTACAATAAATTCCTATCTAACAACATTAAAACTAATAAATGCCTTCCTATCTACAATATAATACAAGTGCGCTTCTTTATGAATGGCTTCATGAAAGAGCGGCGCAACAATTCCCAAATCATTTCAAAAACATATGTGCTGGCATTGTCCAGCTGTATTTTCCTTCTCCTCGCGCTGGCTCGCTTGATGAGGTGTGGATGCTCCTGCATCATACTCGGCTCAAAAGATTTCATGGGCTCCTGTCCAGGAGCTCCTGCACGGTGTTACCATGTTTCTGTATTTCTGCCTCTATCTCCCAGCTGACATCCTCCACTAGGTGATTCTTCCATTTTACCAGGTATTCAAAATACTACTTTCTTCTGGTCTTTCTGCCCACTCGCTTGTCCAGTATGCACTCCATCTGTGGCTTCTGTGCAACTGGTAATTGTTTTTGCCACTGGATCACTGATTCCTCAGTTCCAGCTTCTACTTCATCAGCCCTGTATGGGTATAAATCCGAAATATTGAATATCGGAGATATCCCGATGCCCCCTGGCAACTCAAGCTCATATGCGTTCTCGCCAAATTTCCTCAGGACTTTGCATGGCCCAATTTTCTTCATCTTGAGCTTGTTATATGTTCCCCTCGGGAACCTTTCCTTCCTCAGGTGTGCTAGAACGATATCACCAACTTCAAACTGAAGTTGCCTCTTCCGCTGATCGGCTCTGCGCTTATTCTCTTGATTTTCATCCATCAGTCGCTGCTTCACCTTTGTGTGAAGTTCCTCCATCGCCTCTGCGAATTCTTCAGCACGAGCGCTGCTAGTTTCAGCCTATTCTGACTCCCTAAGCTCAGAAACTCCCCTCGACTGTGTTCCATACAAAATCTGGAACGAGATTTTGCCTGTACTCCGATTCACTGAATCGTTATACGCGAATTCTGCCTGTGGCAATACGTTGTCCCATCTACTGTGGTGCTCTGTCACCAGGCTTCTCAACAGATCTCCCAGGCTTCTGTTGACTACTTCTGTCTGCCCATCCGTCTGCGGATGGTAAGCTGAACTAAATGTCATATTAGTTCCCAGCTTCTTCCATAGCGTCCTCCAGAAATGACCTATGAACTTAGTATCCCTGTCCGAGACTATGCTTCTCGGCAATCCATGCAATCTGACGATCTCTTTGAAAAACAAAATTGTGATGTGTGTCGCATCACTGGTCTTATGACACAGAATAAAGTGTGCCATCTTCGAGAACCTGTCTACCACCATGAAGATGGAATCAACTCCTCGTTGTGTTCTCAGAAAACCCAACACAAAATCCATACTGATCGCCTCCCATGGCCTCTCAGGTATGGGTAATGGATGATAAAAACCCGTGTTCTGTTTTCGGCCCTTCGAATGTTGACATATCCTGCACCTGTCAACAAACCTCTTTACATCTGCTCTCATTCCTGGCCAAAAATACGATTCGCTCAGCTTTGCGAATGTTTTGTCATGTCCAAAGTGACCTGCTAATCCGCCACTGTGCTTTTCCTTCACCAAATTCTCCCTCATGGAGCAATTCGGAATGCACAATTGATTGCCCCTAAACAACAATCCTTCCTGGATCATGTATTCCATCCATGGGCTCCGATCCCTGAGAACTGGATTCTCGGCTGCTTCATAAGCTTCTCCAAAATCTACATCACCTGCATACATATCCTTCAGATTTTCAAAACCCAAGGTTTTGACCCTGAACTCCTGCAACAGTAAACATTTCCTGCTCAAAGCATCAACTACTTTGTTAGCAGTTCCTGAAATGTGCTTGATCACAAACGTGAAATTCTGCATGTACTCTACCCACTTTGCATGCTTCTGGTTCAACTTCTCCTGTTGACTCACGAACTGTAACGCATGATTATCACTGTATAGCACAAATTCCTTGGGTATCAAGTAATGCCTCCACTTTTTCAATGCTTGTATGATGGCATAGAACTCCTTATCATATGTGGAGTATTTCAGTTTCGCATCATCCAGCTTCTCGCTGTAATATGCAACAGGTCTGTCATCTTGACTCAGGACCCCTCTAACAGCATATCCACTGGCATCACATTTCACCTGAAATGTTTTCTGAAAATCAGGCAACACCAGAATTGGTTGCTCTATTATCTTCCGCTTCAACAGATTGAAGCTTCTCTCTGCCTCTGCTGTCCAATGAAAATCTTTATGCTGCTTCTTCACCGTGTCCATCATTGCGGCACTAATTCCACTAAAATTCCGAATGAATTTCCTGTAGAAACTAGCTAAACCGTGGAAACTCCTCACCTCGAAAACATTTCTCGGTGATGGCCAATTCTTTATCACTTCCACCTTCTCAGGATCCATTTTCAATTCATTCGCCGAAATTACAAAACCCAAATAAATGAGCTCTGTCTGCATGAACGAACACTTCTTCATGTTTACCAATAGCTTCTCCTGCTGTAGTCTTCTCATCACAATGGCTAGATGCCTCAAGTGTTCAGCCTTTGTCTTACTGAATATCAGTATGTCGTCCAGATACACGACCACAAATTTGCCAATGAATTCCCGCAGGACTTCATTCATCAGCCTCATAAAAGTGCTCGGCGCATTTGTCAAACCAAACGGCATGACCAACCATTCATACAAACCTTCGTTTGTCTTGAATGCTGTTTTCC
>SNQJ01S0017190.1:13646-33925 GCA_010110895.2 Picea sitchensis
CTCGGCAGTGGAAATCTGTACCTGATGGTGATTTTGTTTATCGCCCTGGAGTCTGTACACATCCTCCAGCCTCCATCCTTCTTCGGACTTAATACTGTTGGAACAGCACACGGACTCAGGCTCTCCCTGAACAGTCCTTTGTCCAACAAATCTTGAACCTGCCTTTTGACCTCCTCATTCTCCTGAGGTGTCAGTCTATATGTGGATTTATTCAGTAAACTTGCTCCGGGTATGAGGTCAATGTGATGACCCACACTCCACATCGGTGGCAACGAATGAGGTAGTTCTTCCACGATGATATCAGCGAACTCTCCCTGCAGTTCCTGAATCTCGTCTGGCAAGTCATCCACTCTTGTGCTTGTCAGGACAATTCTCGGCTTCCTGACAACAAAGAATTGTGGATCTTCGTTCTTCTCCATCTCTGTGAGAAGCTCCTTTCCACTCATGAGAAGTATTGTGCTGGTTACTTCCGGCTTCACTTCTTTATCTTTTATTGGAAGCAACTTCTGTAACCTCCCATCCTTCTCCAAGGTGTAGGTGTTCATCCTCCCATCATGAACAACATTTCTGTCATACTGCCATGGTCTACCCAACAATATGTGACATACGTCCATGGGAATGACATCACACAAAATCTCATCATGATAATTCCCAATTTTAAATTTAACTAAGCATTGTTTTGTGACACTTACCCGGTGTCCTTTCTGTAACCACGAGACTTTATATGGACTCGGGTGCTTAGTCATTTTCAGCTCCAAATTTTCCACCATCTCGGTCGAAATGAGATTATCGGTGCTTCCGCTGTCAACTATGACCTTGCATTTCCTGTCCTTGGCTGTGCAAGCCGTTCTGAACAGTCTGCTCCTCTGTACTGAACTGTCCACCTCTTTCTCAGGTGTCAAGAGAACCTTATGCATTCCAAGCGACCTTCCACTGTCTGCATCTTCTGTCTCAACATCACGCCTCTGCGCCTCAGTGATGTGAGTTTCTCCTCTGTCCATCTTCATGTCTGGACAATCCACGGCTTTATGGCCATCTTTTCCACATGTAAAACATGTGATGATTCCTCCTCTGCCTCTTCCTCTACCTCGGGTACGAGGAAATGTGTTGGCGTCAGCATATCCGCCACCCTGTTCTGTATGCTGCCTCCTCGGCTCAGCATATTGCTGCCTTTGTTGTGAGGTTCCACCTCTCTCAACCTTTCCCTGAGGTCTCTGCCATTCCTCCTTAGGTTTCTGGAATTTTTCCTGGGCAACCGCCTTGCCTCTGGGCTGACTCCTGCCTCGCCCTCGCTGACCTTGCTTGCGGCTCAGCTTCTCTTCGACTTTCAGAGCCATCAGGTACGCATCCTCAACTGTTCAGATGGTAACCATGCTTAACTCATCCTGAATGTCATACCTTAAACCATTCAGGTATCTCGCCACCTTCTCATCATCGCTCTCCCGATGACCTGCTCGAATATTGAGCTTGTAGAATTCTTCCGTGTACTCTTTCACTGTCATCAGCTTCTGTCTCAGGTTCTGCATGCGCCTGAACAGAGTGATATGGTAATCTCTNCCGATCCCAGCTCTTGATCTTTTGTTTTCCTTTGCAGCGCCTATCAGCCTACAACTCATCCCACCATAAGGCTGCATGTCCTTTCAGCTTTGTAATAGCATGCCTTATCTTCTTGTCCTCCTCGATGTCTTCATAATCAAAGTAGGTGTCGAGTGCTCGGATCCAATCCAACAACTCTTCTGCGTTTAGACTCCCTTCATAGACGGGAATGTCCATCTTTGTCTTTGAGCTCATTCTGGAGATGGCTCTAATCAACCTTTCGGTTGAGGCATCCTCTGCTGTGACTTCTTCAGTATCATGTCCAGCTTCTTCTTCCACCTATGAATCGCTAAACTCTCCAGCGCCAACCCCATGTCTCTGCGCTGTCTCCATCTCCTCGAGCCTTGCTCGGAGATCTCGCATCTGTCGCTCCATCTCTGGGTTTCCTGCTGGTCTACCCCTTCTTCGGGCATCCCTGTCTTCTCGATCAGGCGACTGCCTCTCTCGTCTCGGCGGCATGGTGTATCCACTTCTCTCTGCTACTGGAACAAAGAGAACTCTTCTCCTACTCTGATACCACTTGGTGCGAAGTCGTGACCCTCACAGTCCAACCCGCGCTCACCAGGACCTTCTTCATTTCACGGACCCGAAAAGCTAGCTTGCTCTTCTACTCCTCTCGGGAGTTTCACTACCCACAGTAACACTCCTGCGATTTCCCCTTTCACTTCTCAGGATTTCGGGTCTCGCGATACCGCGAGCCCTGTATGCACATTCTCGTGCAACTCCAACTCCCGAACCCCGACAGTCAACAGTCAACGCTTTCCACTCGTCAGGATTTTCCCTATCGGGATATCGCCACTCGCGACGTCAACAACTTGACTTTCCAAACCCCGAGTACCGAGGTACCGATTTCCCGATATAGCGCCACCTGGACTCCACTCGTTCCCGGTTTCCCACGCTGCCACGTCACCTTCAGGATTTCGCGGATTGCGAATCCACGATGCAAGTGTTCCTTGGCGTCGAAAACCCTGAACGCCGAACCCCGATTCTTCGACTCCTCGAAATCTTGTGCCACGTGTCCCTGCTCTGATCGGCGGCTCCCGTTAATTCGGGAAATCGCGACTCACGATTTCAACGAGTTCAAAACTCTTGCATTTGTAAATCCCGATATGCCGATATGAGAGGGTTATGGGTTCTTCCTGCGCTCAAGGGTTAAAACCCTCACTACTTCTCCCAGATCTGACGGTCGCGGGACTTCGTGACTTTCTCCGCGAATCCTGGCCGTTGATTTTCCACCTTGAAGATCTCCTCCACTTCAAAGCTCCTTCCTGGTTGGAACTTCTCCTGGGTCTGTTTCCACTGTAACGAGAAGGAACTATCCCTCCTGAGCTTTGCCAACTCTGACTTCTTCAGGGACGTCTGCGCAAACTGCTTGCGTTCAACCTTCAAACACTCTCAAGTGTTGAACTCGCCCAGACTCTGTGCACTCCTGACACTAACAGTCCTGTCTTCCTTTTCTCAGACTCACTTCTGAGACCTCCAATCCGGCCTGTACTTCCCTTACACGGCTCAAATAACCCAATTCAACTCTGGGCCAATGAGAATAAGAGTTTAACTGTCTGGCCTCATCAACGCACTCTATGCGGATGAATTCAACTGCACTCTATGCAGGAATCTCCTGGCTCAGACTGAGAAACAATTGAAACTTATTCTCGTCTCTTTCACAGACTTTCAAATCATCTATGAAATCACCTGCGCAGCATATCAAAGAAAATGCATATAAGGAAACAAACATTCACAAGAACATAAGCAACATACATAGAGAAAACAACACCAGTCATGAAATTGAATCAAAAGATCTGTCTATTAATCCAATCTGTACATGAGGGCTCTCCACAAGTTCTCTGCTCCGCTCTTCTCTTCTTGCTCCTGAATGAATCTCCCTACAATAATACAAAGGAGGGTGCCTATATTCCGTTTGCCCTCTCGATTTTTACAACTATCAAACCTACAATAAATTCCTATCTAACAGCATTAAAACTAATAAATTCCTTCCTATCTACAATACAATACAAGTGCTCTTCTTTATGAATGGCTTCATGAAAGAGCGGCGCAAAAATTCCCAAAGCATTTCAAAAACATATGTGCTGGCATTGTCCAACTGTATTTTCCTTCTGCTCGCGTTGGCTCGCTTGATGAGGTGTGGATGCTCCTGCATCAAGACAACAAATCAAATACTCATTTGGTCCTATGATCATTCCTCAAAACAAGGTAATCCTGTGACAACTGGAAAAATCCTGTAGGATACCTTTGAGTAGATTTAATCTACTCGTGCTTTGTGATGGACTAACTACATAATCCTCATATAAAAAGCATTGGTATATCAAAATAATGAGGAAAAAACCCTTTCTCATCTATATTTTCCTCCATTCTATTTTCGCTATCAAAACTGGAATTATATTTTCCTGTAGGTAGCGATGTTCTCAGGAAATTTCTGTAGCGCTTGCTAAGCCTGTGAATAATAGAGTTGCTGCAGGAAATTCCTTCCACAATTCTTTGTGCAACTTTTGCCAGAATTTCAAGAATGTCTCTCCTTTTGCTGGAAATGATTTGACACCAGATCTGGGATAGGCTTCAAGGTATGGCGATAAGAATAAACAAATCTACACCAGAGTTCAATGATAGTCTGGTTATCATTAACATTTGGCATTTCTTCGACATTTTAAAACTTGATCGATTGCCTGTATATGGCCTTTGAGTGTGAGCTCTCGCTATTTTTTCTGACATCTGCACACCCTTTGACACTTGCTTCTCATCTTTCAACTACCATTATGCATTGAGCACTCTGTTTGGATCTTATTAGAGCCACGACCCTGGCTACAAATTTGGTCTCATGATCTTGACAGAATCTTGGAAAGATTTCTGTGCACGATCTCTTACCTCCCATGTTGATAGATATTTACTATGAGTTGGAATGCGCCGTATCGAATATCATCCAAAATTTATGGCATATGGTCAAGAAACAGACGAGTGCACTATTGATGAACCCTGGAACTTGCACTGACAATCTTTGAGACCTTTCAACAATTGGCAGAAACCCTGCGCAAACATAAAAAGAGCTTGACTGGTTCATAATTGCATTCTTTGTATTTTTTCATGTATGGGATATATCCCACATTGCTTAGAGGAGAATGTACAAAGGTGTTTATATGCACCATTACACACAACACATTTCGACGTGTAGTGCATGGGACTTTGTCCCCTCCTCCGCGGTGGCTTAGCTTGGTGCTTGACACTTGTGCGTTGGGATTTAACCTGATGTTGTGGCTTGACTTAGGATGTGTTGCTAACCTGTGTTGTGTGTTGGTGTAGGTGCTTGGATCGATAGTTAGAATGATTGGAGATAAGGCCTTTGGGCCCAATAATTTTTTTAAATACAAGTAATTAAACCTTGCATAAAATGCCGAGAGACAAATTTGGCTAGAAAGGCCAAAATGGCTTAAAAGAATCCAAAATCCCATAAAAAATTTAATATTTGGCCAAAATAACTCCATGCTCTGGACCCGATAAAAAATAATCTTGCACCCATTTTTTGGTAAAATTTAACCAAGAATGTGAATCCCAAGCATTTCGTGCCAAAAATTGATGAAGGCACTACCAAAAGTTCCCATAGCAAATTTTTTTTCTTTGAAATTTCTCAAGACAGAAAGAGTGCTAACAAGTATCAACATTTTTTTTGTGGAATTTTGGGTTTATAGTATGGGGGGTAATATATTTTATTTGATCTAGTTCTGGGTTTTCAGAACTATTTTATTTATCTCCTTGATTCCAATTATGGCCTGGTCCAAATCCTTTGCCTCATATGTTATTCCTACTTTGTCTAGTATTGAAGATACTATAAATTCATCCTCTACATACCATTGGCCCTAATTATATTTACAAATTATTTTCAATAGCCCAAACACCTACTAGTGGGTTAGTTTTCACCCCATTCCCTCTCTACTACAGACACCACAAGTCATATGGTATTCAACCATTCTAGCTAATACCCAACCTTTAAATATGACCTCTGGATACAAAACCAACCACCCCAAAGGCATTGAAGGTCACCCAACCAAGGGAAAAATACCTTAGAAGCAACAAATGAGGCCCACCCAAACTTTCAAGTGAAAAACGAGGGAATGGAAAGAATCTATGAGGGATGAGAATATCTACCACACTCATTTTTAAACAACCAAAAAAAAAAATGGAAATCATGGAGGAAGCTATTAGCAACAAATGTCAATATCTCTCTAAAGACCAAATGGAGTTTGAGCTTGACGGGTGGCTTTCAGACCCTGATTATTCCCCAAACCATGATACCAATCTCACCCAAACTTTCATAGCTCAACCAATTGAAGGAGGAATCCAATATTAGGGAATTCTACATAGGGTTCATATAATGAAAACAAAATTTGATATTCTATGGAAGGAATGTTTCAATTTGGAATTCATAGTGCACATCTACTTAGACAGCCATGATGACATGGAGGAATAAATGATAGAAATATGATCTCTAAGGGGATTCCCTCAAATCCTATTTGGATAGATGAAGACCAAGATACTGTAAAGGACCAACACCATGCATAACTTAGGGACATGAAGTTCAAAAGTATTCCATTTGGCTCTTCTATATTACATGGTTTTTGGTATACAATGTCCTGTTTATTTTTCAGTAGTTTAGTATAGCATGATTTTTGGCACACAATGTCCTCTTTAGTTTTTAGTATATCAATATAACAGAGGCCTTTAGTTATTTCTTTTATGTATTACACTTAGACATACACTAATGTACAAATAACAATATTTTTGACCTGCTGTGAGCCCAATTTCCCCAGTGGTAGGCCACTTGAAAGGTTGTCTGTAACTCTTATTGTGCCATATTAATATAAGAAGTAACTAGTTTACAAAAAATAAAATATAATAAATATTCTTATTAAATTAATAATAGTAATGAAAATATTATTACTAATAGTTAAGTTACTTAATAATAATAAATAATTAAATAAAAATAATAAAAAATAATCAATAAAAATAACTAAATCATTATAATAATTATGTAAAAAATTTGATGGTAAAAGGATGCAATTGTGATATTAACTTGATGTAAAATGTCTCTATTACAATGCTAAAAATATGCTAACATGATGCAAAAGGAACAATAATGATGCATTCCTGACGTTAGTATGATGCACGAGTTATGTAATAAAATATTAATATGACACAAAATAAATAATAACGACAAACACGAGACACTAACACAATGAAATAATGATGCCAATAAGATGCAAATATGACACAATGAATAACACATTGTATGTCTTGATGTTATAATGATGCCAACACAACTCACATATGTTGCACCATATGAAATATTAATGTAATATGTAATGCTAATATGATACAATGTACACGCATATGACACAAAATCGACTCAAAAGTGACTTTGTAAGTGTTTTTTGCAATAAATTTGATGCAATGAGATGTTAAGACAACACATACAAAATTTTCATGTCACATTCTTTATTCGCCAAGATGTTGCCTTGTAAAGCATGTGATGCAGGAGCATCGCTCCACCTCAGCAACTCGCCAACATTCCAGCACATCAATGCACATTCAAGGAGGGGAGAGGCGCCAACTCTCTCATTTTGCCCCAAATTTAAAATTTAAAATTGTATCTTAATGCAATTAAATGTTGTAATGCCTTTGTACATGTAGGAGATAAGTTCACCTTTAATGGTTGACAAGCCGATAAGATCTAGATCCGATCCATACTAGATGGCCAATGAATGTAATTCAATGTAATTAATGAGAGTTAGGTAGCTTGGAGGGAGAGCTTGAGGAGCCCCTCTTTTGTGAAAATATATTTGTATCAGATTTTATTAGGAAGTCATTAGGAAGCTAGGATAGTAAGGAGAGGAGGGAGTTGAGACTCAATTGCAGTACGAGCTTACCCATATTGTAAACATACATCCAGATTAATAAAAAGAGCAGTTTTTCCTGCCTATGAGTTTCTGAGTGTTCATGTGTTTTATGAATGTTATCTGTGTGCTTATTTACGCTGTAGATGTATGATAGGCTTCCATATACAAAGATAGACAAAATCCTCTATCTATGAGTTTACTGAATTGTTCTGGATTCTTTAGGCTATGCAAGGGGTGCATAACAAAACATTGGAGTTTATGTAGCCAGTGCAAGGAGTGTGCATCTGAACTCTATTGAGTCAGAAAAGAAATTTCTAGGAGGGCGCACCAGAGTGATGAAAACTCAAGGAAAAATTTAAGGTTGGTGAATACCTTGGATGGTAAAATATGCAGAGGAAGCAAAAGGAGATAGAGTCACTGAGAACTCTGTAGAGCTCTACTAGGTGGGCATTGAGTGGGTGCAGGTGTGCACAAAAGGACTATGTTTTGAGTTCACAGAGAGACAAGAGGAATGCCAAAGAGAAGACATTCGTAGAGTTGCTGAATAATCTATAGAGCTCTACCAAGTGGGCATCTATCAGGTGCAAGTGTGGATAAGGAGAACTCTCCTTTGAGTTCAAAGAGAAGAGTATCAAAGGAATATACTCATAGATTTTCTAATCACTCTGTAGAAAACCCTCAACAAGGTGTGCTCTGAGCGAGAGGTTGCTAGGAGGGAACAAAAACCCTTTGAAGGGAGCAGAAGGGCCGAGACCCTTAGGAGACTGAGTAAACCCAAAATATTAGAAGAGATAGCGTTTTCATAAATGCAGACGAGACCCAAGAAGTCAGGCTCGTAGGAGGAGAAAAAGACGAAGCCTTTGAACACTTACAAACTCTTCCAAGTAGGAAGAAATACAAAATTCAGGAGGAGGAATTGGAGAGATAAACCGTGAAGGATTCTCGAAGGCCGGAGTCCCGAAGAAGATCTCAACAGTCCATGAAGGAGGATGCATGGTAGAAGATCTGCCAGTCCAGAGGAAAGTTACTCCAGAAGAAAGTTGAGTTGGTGGAGAAAGAACTCCTGAAGGCTGGAGCATAGGAGTTCGTTTGAGCCATTGGATCAGGAAGGACATGTGTCAGAATATCCAACACTCTAGAAGGATTATACACTCTAGAGGTTTTGTGGACTAGTGTTTCATATTTCACCAAATTTCCAGAGCCCAGAGTCATCGTAGACCATTGATCTGAGAGGGGACAGGTGGAGGATGGAGGTTCACTCCACTGGAAATTCACTCTGTAAGAATTGGAGACATGAGAAGTGAAAAGACCTAGAGCCCATAGTTTCGGAGCACCATTTGAGTAGACGTCAGGTCATCACCCATAATCATATGAAGAGAGAGAGAGGCCTAGTAGAGATAACTAGTGCCCAACAATTTCAAAGTGCCAAGAGTGCTATAGAAAGGGACCGCGGGTTCCACAAGACTTACACCTTAGAAGAAAAGGGGGCATGTATAAGTTGATTTGGGTTCAAGCAGGAGCCCGAAGAGTTGATCTGACTCCTTGAAGTGAATGATCCTAGACCGGGAGGTTGAGCAACCCTTAGGAGGATAGGGGGGTCTGCGTCAAGTGGTATCAGAGATTTTTTTTTATTTGTAGACAACAGGAAAAGGCGAGCAGGTGAGAGGAGATAATATGATAACATCAAATGGTATCATAAGTTTAATTTCTCTTGTAGACAGTAGGTGAGGGAGGAAACAGAGTGTGATGATCTGTAAATATTGTTGCAAGGTGTGAAACAAATGGTAGACAAACAGGAGGGTTGAAGGAAGAGAAGGAAAATGGCTACTGAAGGCCATAGGCATGGTCAAGGCAAGAACCACCAACATAAAAGCAAGGAAAAGATGAATTTTCAAAGTTCCAGGAGGGCAATGAGATGATATCAATTGAGGATCTCATGAACTTCCAAGAGAGAAGTGAGGAAATTTCAGATTTCCAGATGGGAGATGAGATGGGATTGAGCTGAGATCTCATAGAATGCCAGGTGGACAGAAGAGAAATCCTAGGTTTCTAGGTGGGAAAGGGAGAAGAGATGAACTCAGAGATGAGTTCGGATGAACAAGGAGTGCTGACAAAGGAGGATTAGAGGAGTATTCTGATAATTGGGAGGTTTGAGATATTCCTACCAAGCAACCCAATTGATGCCAGAGCATGTGTTGCAGGTGCAACAACAGAAGGAAAACCAACAGAGGTTGTCAAAGAGGATGAGGAGAAGGAGAAAACACTGATGTTTTCCCCAACATAAGAAGAAGAACATTCAGAGGAATGGCCCAATTGTTTTTGCTAGGGAGCCGAACAAGATGATGAATGCAACACTGAAGCCTACAACAACAGAGGAAGAAGAAATTGTGGATTTTGCTGAGATGTATGAAGAATTGAAATCCCTATGGAGAAGGTTGATAGTTCGGATCAAGCACATCCAACCAGTTATGTTGGAAATAGGTGAAGGAGTATACCAGCCTAGGGAGAAGATGGAGGAAGCTCGAGTTGAACCAACACAAGAGGAGCTGACATAAGCTAATATGTCAGAGGAAGAAGCTAAGAAACAACTCAGTGATGAGACTGGATACCAGGATTCTGCAGCAAGGTGGTAAGATAATGCCACAGGAGATGAAGGCATCGAGGGATATCAGGTTGATCTACCCATTGACAAGGAGGAAGGGAAACAATGCAGACTGCAAAACAAGATCCAACCAACAAAGGAAATGGATGAGGTGATTGATAAGATAAGGAAGCTCATGTTGAGGTCAACACAAGAAACTGCCAGCAAGGAGAAGCTGAGCAGAAAGAATCCTGCAAGAGAAACATGGAAGAATCATCAACAACAACAACAACAAAGAAAAGGAGTAGGAGGACAACTCCAAAGGAAAGTTTGGGATCCAGGGGGATTTCAACACTAGAGAAGAGGAGCTCATGAGTAGGAGCTCATGATTTTCCTAGCAGTGGAGTATGATGTAAGAGCATCGCTCCACCTCAACAACATGCCAACATTCCAACACATCAATGCGCATTCAAGGAGGGGAGAGGCGCCAACCCTCTCATTTTGCTCCAAATTTTAAATTTTAAATTGTATCTTAATGCAATTAAATGTTGTAAGGCTTGAGAAGAGCTGAGTTAATGCCTTTGTACATGCAGGAGATAAGGTCTCCTTTAATGATTGACAAGATGATAAGATCTAGATCCGATCCCGACTAGATGGCCATTGAATGTAATTCAATTTAATTAATGAGAGTTAGGTATCTTGGAGGGAGAGCTCGAGGAGCCCCTCTTTTGTGAAAATATATTTGTATTAGATTTTATTAGGAAGTCATTAGGAAGCTAGGAGAGTAAGGAGAGGAGGGATCTGAGACTCAGTTGCAGTATGATCTTACCCATATTGTAAACAAACATTCAGATTAATAGAAAGAGCAGTTTTTTCTGCCTATGAGTTTTTGAGTGTTCATTTGTTTTATGAATGTTATCTGTGTGTTTATTTATGCTGTAGATGTATGATAGGTTTCCATCTGTAGAGATAGACATAATCCTCTATCTATGAGTTTACTGAATCGTTATGAATTCTTTAGGTTGTGCAAGGAGTGCATAACAAAACATTGGAGGTTCTGTAGCCAACCCAAGGAGTGCGCATCTAAAATCCATTGAGTTAGGAAAGAACATTCCAGGAGGGTGCACTAGAGCGATGACAACTCAAGGGAAACTTTAAGGTTGATGAATACCTTGGAGGGTAAACTGTGCAGAGGAAGCACAAAGAGACATAGTCACTGAGAACTATGTAGAGCGTGGGCATTGAGTGGGTTCAGGTGTGCACAAAAGGACTCTGTTTCAAGTTCAGAGAGAGACAGGAGGAGTGCCAAAAAGAAGACACTCATAGAGTTGCTGAATAATATGTAGATCTCTACCAGGTGAGAATTGAGCAGGTGCAAGTGTGCAAAAGGAGAAATCTCTGTCGATTTCAAAGAGAAGAGTATCAAAGGAAGATATTGTTGGCCCTTGACCAAGTTTTCAGGATCCTTGGTCATGTTTGACCTACTTTTGGGACTACGATAGGTTGTTGAAGGTGGAGCATAAGTCGAAGAAGAGATCGCAGGATCTTGACCCCTTTTTAGGGATTCTTGGGTTTTGGGCTATGTAACGAGTATGGGAATGTTGGCCCATGTGTTTACCCATGTTTAGGCCCTTTTTTCAATGTATAAATAGAAGTCTAGGTGAGGTAAGAAAGGAGAAGGTCTTTTTGTACCTTGGTAAGTGCTAAGTGCAAGTGGTAGTTTTATGTGCTATGTGCATGATGTGTGAGACTTGCAAGCTAAGTGCAAGTGACTGTAAGAGATTGAGTAGAGTAAGGGATTTATGCTGTAACCTATCTCGGGGAAGGAGGATTTGGCGAGGTGCGTGCAGATATCCTATTCTATGTGGAGTAGGATCTTGTAGCTCTGTGCATGTAGAATATTGATGTAAGACAATAAAGAATAAGAAGAGTTGGTGGACGTAGCCCCAGGGTGGGGGTGAACCATGTATATCCCATGTTATGGTGTCTTTGTGCTTTATGGTTGTTCTCTTGTTTATGTGATTAAATGCTTAGTGCACTGATATATGCTTGGAAGAATCTATTATGATAGCTTAGTGCTTAATAATGTGAATGAATGCTAGATCTAATCTATGTTGATGTGCTTAGTTCTTGAATATATCAAATATGTGTGAATACTTCAATTCTCTATGATTAGGGTTTTTACTGCGGAGTAGATACTGGTTAAATACTGATGAACTATAAGTGCTAAGTGCTCTGTAAAGGTGTTGTAATCACAGATCTGTGTCCCAACTAAGGTTGCAGACATCTGAGTCCTGCAACCACCCCTGCCTCTACTTTGGGTGAGACTTCATCTGCTTCGCAGGTGTTTCTGAAAGGGCCGGTAGTTAGGGTTTTGTTGGTGCGCTCTTGAGAGTTGAACCTTGGGTCTGCCCCTGTGCCAAAAAATGGTTTCGCTGCCGGGACCTGAAACTATGATTGATGGGAACTGAAGAAAATAAAGCTCTGTGCGTAGATCTGTTGCTTTAGTGCGCAGTATTCTACTTGATTTGTGAAGCTCTGTGCTAAGAAGAAAAGTCATATATGAAGAAAAGAGGTAAGATCCTAAAGATTTGTGCTCTGAAAAGTTTTGATTGAAAAGGTAAGATAGATGGAAATTTTTGTTTCAAAAGAATGGATCTAGGTATGTTTGATAAAGTTTGTCCTAGCTTAAAAACTAGGGCACAACTAGATGAAAGAAGATTTGATATGAGTGGATTTGATAGAAATGATGAAAGATATGTTATTCCTATGCATAGAAATAATGTTTGGACTAACAAATGGATGCAGGACCCTAGAAAGAATTTTTTGCAGGTTAGTTACTATGACCCTAGTGCACAATCTAGAAAAGGTTGGGGATCATTCAAGAGAAAGAGAGGATTAACTCTTTTCTATAGTTGCATAAGATCGATACATCTTGATAAGGAATGCCCTGGTAGAGGTCGTACTTTCCTTTGTTGTAAATCTATGGACCCTGAAGTTTTGGATTTCCCTAGAATGATTGCTAAGGTTGAAAGAATGAATATGAGACAAGAAAACCCTGAGAAAAATCAAGAAACTGAGACCATGGTAGAACCCCAGAAAGAATCAGAGAATGTATTGCTACAAATGAAATACACCATAAATGATCACAACAATATCAACTTATCAGAGATCTTCAAAGAAAATGAATGCATAGAAACAAGAATAGGAGACTTCGACATTGACTATGTTTTGGATGAAGAAACACAGATGAATATCATGATAGAAAGAACTTGGGAAATTTTAGGAAAGCCTGCTATGATTCCTTCATTAGGAGGAATAAGATTATTTAGAGGAAAGATGATAACCCTATGTGGAAGACTCACCTAGATATATATGAGTGTTCATGGAACTTTGACAGAAGAAGATTTTGAGGTTGTTAAATTTATTGAGAACAACACCCCATTTTCTATATTACTAGGAAAAACTTGGATTGATAAATATCAGGCCAGAAGAAAAGAAGAGGAAGCCTTAGAATAGAAGAAGAAAAAATTAAAATATTTCATTACTAGGAGGATAACACACTTGATTGAAGAAAAAGAGAATAGATCAAAACTACTTAGAACCAGAAACTTGGATATCGAAGTGGAAAGAATACAAGAATACTCACAGAAGAGTAGAGCACCTACTCCAGATAGAGAAGAAGTATTGGCCTTGAACCCTACGAAATACCATCAACAACACAAAGTTACTATGCTAAAAGGAGATAAGAATCAAAATGGAAAGAGGAATAACGAGATAAATATTACAGGGAAGAAGGATAGAAATATCGGTAAGAAGAGAGAAAAGAGTGAAAAGTTGCAGAAGGTTCCAGAAGGGACTTCGCAGAAGGAAGGTTTGAAAAAATGGAACTTCGTCGGGATATCATAACAACGCAACATGGCACTTCACCATGATGAAAAAATATAGCCATTGAAAGCATTATAACCATTAGACCGACACCCAGAATGGTTAGAACAACAATTATGGCCTGAAAGCTCGCCATCAGACTGTTGGGATCGTGCCACAACGGACATAACCACATTAATGAAGGCCTCTTGTCCGTTGGAGAGATCTGTTACATCATGTCTACTTATTCCATCGAATGTTGCACTAAGAACACTTTTACGAATTGTATCCAAGCCAAACCATTACTACCGTGCTGTGTTTATTGAGATCGACACCTGTTTTATTTCTTTGAGCACTCATTCATCCACCTGAGTTATTCGATCTAAGCGTGCATGTCGAATGAGCTCAACGTCACAGAGAAAATCATTGAAGAAGTTCTAATCGACCTTATGGATGAGAAGGTTATGTCTATTGGAGTTCAAGCCTCATCGATGAGAGGAGTGAAAGCCTCTCCGTTGACTGCTCGTGGATCTAGACCATCCCGACCTACAACAGAGAAAAGAACCAAGCATCGAGATGACTTGAAAAATGCGAAGTTAATCCCGACCATACTGCCCGAATACATCCCACCTTTGGCTGGTGTGGTGAGTCGTGACAGTGTCCCAAGAGACTTTGACTACACCATGGTTACTGTGTACCTCCCAAAGGGGATACGTACAGTAACAACACAGCAGGATAAGATCACGATGTTGAAGTTCAACGATTTCAACCTAGGGGACCGCAAGAATTACTACATGCTATATACTTACAAGTATTTGACTAGGACGAAGGGGAAGACCTCGAAAATAATCCCCTAGCCATGGACTATGAACCTCACGTAGTCCACCCTCTTGAATGTGATGAAGATTCCGCACTTTGGAAGGCACTAGGAGGTTAACAAATGGTTCTGTTACCAAACATCCTGCATCGGTTCAGAGTTCTCATGAAGTTCCACGTAGATAGAAACTTCATTTATATCACTGCGAGAGAAGATGAGCATAAAGAAGAGCTTCATTCATACTATAAGCTCACAGAGGAGGACATCGAGGAGATAACCAAGGACTAGTCTGCAAAGCTCCTTATCCTTGCTGACCCTGTAGAAATGTCTGATCCTGAACTAATTGGAAGCTCGAAGGCCTCTCACAAAGAACACAACACACTTGGAACAAACAAAAGGAAGAAGACCAAAGAAGTACAAAACTTGAGCAACACATCAAATGAAAATGCTTCAGTATCACCTGGATGAGGAGGTGATGACGAAGTAGATAGAGAAGATACCAATGGAAAATAAGATCAATATAAGCAAGGATAAGTAACACCACCTAGGGATCCTGTTGATGAGGTTGATCCCTCAAATAAAATAAAGGTTTCCCCCACAAAACCTACCTCGTGGAAGAAGTCAAGAGCGAGAAAAACCACTATGCGAACCATGCTCAAGGTCGATGACTTTGACTTCATCATCACTGCTATAACAGATGCCTCATAGGACATCTTGTAGAAACATGAAGCCAATAAAGAAGAGAGGTATGAAAAAATCGAGGTTGAACTCAAAGGGGTACAACAAGCCCTTCAATCCATCCATGCAGTATTCACTGTGCCCCCGCCCTCAGAAGCATGGGAGTTGGGAGATGAGCCTATCCAACTTCACAGACTAGATGATGCGACCAAAGATCACCTTTGTCATGCACATGAAGACACAAAATAGGCCACAAAGGCCCTAAATCAAGCACAAACAATAATCATAGAGCAACGCCGAGTTGCACAACAGGAGAAGGTTGCCCTCAAAACAAAGTTTGAAGAGGAGAAAGCACAAATCCAACAATAAAAAGAGCAGTTGCTCACAAAATATCTCAGAGTCAAAGAATCCGTCAGCAGAGAACTTCACTCTGTGATAGATTAGAGAAAAAAGTGGAAGAACCAGTAGAGAATCAAGTAGCGTAGCTTGCAGAAGCTATCCAACAACTTCAATAGATAATCGTAGATCTGGAGCTACAAACAGTGCCCAACACTCCACAGGATGTACGAGATAAAAGAGAAGCAACTGCTTGAAGCGCAGTTGAGAGAATCAAGGCCCTCACAGTGGAATGTAAATAGCTAAGTGATCACAATGCCCAGAATTATGAGCAACTCACTGAGGATCCTGAATTGAAGGCACTGGAGTCACAACTCCAGCAGGAAAAACAACAAGAAGAAATAGTACAGGCACAGTTGAAGTCCCTGTCCACAGTTGAAAGGATGAAGCAATCCTAGGAACGGTGCACTGCTCAACAACAAGTCCACACCATTCAAAGAAAATTCATGGAAGTGACTTAGAGGCTCCAACCAATACATGACGAGGATTGCCAACTATTCGCAGAGATTGAAGGCCAAGGAGAAGAACTGGAGAAAGTTGTCACTGCATCTGAACAACACTTAGAGGGACCTGTAAACGAAGTAGTTATCCAAGAGTTCGCCGAGCAGGAGGCCTTGGCATAACAAAAAGTCGAAGCAGCTCGAGCCAAGCTCGAGGATTTTGAAGCAGAGCTACCCATATCAGACTGACTCGGGACGAGTCATAGGTGAGTGTTGGGGGCCTGTTGGCCCTTGACCAAGTTTTGAGGATCCTTGGTCATGTTTGACCTACTTTTGGGACTTCGTTAGGCTTTCGAAGGTGGAGCGTAAGTCGAAGTGAAGATCGTGGGATCTTGACCCCTTTTTAGGTATTTTTGGGTTTTGGGCTATGTAATGGGTATGGGGATGTCGGCCCATGTGTTTACCCATGTTTAAGCCCTTTTTGCAATGTATAAATAGAAGTCTAGGCAAGGTAAGAAAGGAGAAGGTCTTTTGGTACCTTGCTAAGTGCTAAGTGCAAGTGATAGTTGTATGTGCTATGTGCATGTTGTGTGAGACTTGCAAGCTAAGTGAAAATGACTGTAAGAAATTGAGTAGAGTAGAATCATTGTGCTATAACCTAGCTTGAGGAAGGAGGATCTGGTGAGGTGCTCGTAGAACTCCTGTCATATGCGGAGTAGGATCTTGTGGCTCTGTGCATGTAGAAGATTGACATAAGATAATAAAGAAAAAAGAGAGTTGGTGGACGTAGCCCGAGGATGGGGGTGAACCATGTATATCCCATGTTGTGGTTGATTTTTGATTTATGGTTGTTCTCTTGTTTATGTGATAAAATGCTTAGTGCACTGATATATTCTTGGAAGAATATAATATGATAGCTTAGTGCTGAATAATTTGAATGAATGCTAGATCTAATCTATGTCGATGTGCTTAGTGATTGAATATATCGGATCTATGTGAATACTGCGATGCTCTGTGATAAGGGTTTTTACTGCGGAGTAGATACTAGTTAAATACTAATGAACTATAATTGCTAAGTGCTCTGTAAAGGTGTTGTAATCATAGATCTGTGTCCCAACTAAGGTTGCAGACATCTGAGTCCTGCAACCACCCCTGCCTCTACCTCAGGTGATACTTCATCTGATTCATAGGTGTTTCCAAAAGGGATGATAGTTAGGGTTTTTTTGGTGCACTCTTGAGCATTGAACCTTGGGTCTGCCCCTGTGCCAACAGATACTTACAGAGTTGATGAACACTTTGTAGAAAATTCTTGGCAAGGTGTGATTTGAGCGAGAGGTTGCCAGGAGGGAACAAGAACCCTTTGAAGGGAGAAAAAGGGTCGAGACCCTTAGAAGACTGAGTAAACCCAAAATCTCAGTGGAGATAGCATTAGCAGAAACATATATGAGACCCAAGAAGTCGGGCTCACAGGAGGAGCAAAGGTCAAAGCCTTTGAACACTTACAAACTCTTCCAAGTTGGAAGAAATCGAAAGTTCAGGAGGAGGATTTGGAGAGAGAAATCATGAAGGATTCTCAAAGGTTGGAGTCTAGAAGAAGATCTCAGCTGTCCATGAAGGGGGATGCATGGAAAAAGTCTTCCAGTCCAAAGGAAAGTTACTCCGGGAGAAAGTTGAGCTGGCGGAGAAAGAACTTCCGAAGGTTGGAGAACCAAAGTTCGTTTGAGCCGTTGGATCAGGAAGGACAGGTGTCAGAATATCCTCCACTTCGGAGGTTTTGTGGACTAGTGTTTCAGAATTCTCTGAAGTGCTAGAGCCCAGAGTCATCGTGGATCATTGATCTGCGAGGGGAAAGGTGGAGGATAGAGGTTTGCGTTTTGGGAAAGTCATTCCAGAAGAATTGGAAACATGAGAAGTGAAAACACCCAGAACCCGGAGTTCTAGAGTGCCTTTTGAGTAGGTGTTGGTTCATCACCCAAAGTCATATGAAGGGAGAGGGGCCTAGTGGAAAGAACTAGCACCCACCAGTTTCAAAGTGCCAATAGCACTAGAGAAAGGGCCCACAGGTTCCACATGATCTGCGCCTTAGGAGAAAAGGGGGCATGTATAAGTCGATTTGGGTTCAAGCATGATCCCGAAGACTTGATCCGACTCCTTGATGTGAACGATCCTAGATCGGAAGTTTGAGCAACCCTTAGGAGGATAGGGGGGGTCTGCGTTAGCATGCATCAAAACATATGACACAGGGTTTATTTAGGGTTAATACAAATTTGATGCAAATCATGGTTCCCCCTTTAGAATTGTGTTTTGTTTCATCCAGTGTAATACCCCTGTTTCCCTCAACTTGTAAATATAATTATAAACTGCTAAAATACTATGGGCAGACTGAATATGTGTGGATGTTGGAATTTATGAAACTTTTTGTTATAAAAGGTAATGTATATATTTATTTTACTAAATAAAATGAAAAGTGTTGCATAACTATTGAAGGGGTTTGCCAAGGTAAATCATGATGCATGAGAGAGGTGGTGAAGGGAACCAACAATGATTGAGATGACCCCTACCAAACCAATACTCTAGTGGATTTAAATTATTCAGACTTAGAACAATCCTTTGAACCAGAAAAATAAATTACCAGTCAAGATGGTAGTAGATGGGAAGAGTATCCATCTGAAAACTTCCTGACCTGAACCACAAAATTGGAAATTGGACCCACGAAATCTTGTTGAGGAAGGCAATAAAAGAGAGGAAATTCATGGGTAGAGGATAGGAGGAAATAAGATGAGTCTGGTGACCATTTTTAGAAGAGGGGGAGAGCATGTGCATTTCTATGGTTATGAAGAGAACTGGAAAATGAATTTGTTTCGGGTACAGGAATTTGTTGGGCAGTGTTTTCAGTCCAAGCTGATAAATGAGGTTGCAAAGAATATGAGTGACTGAGGAAACACTCATTTCAGACCCCTTTTCTTGGTGGAGATAAAACTGATTTGCTAAGTTCTTGTGGGAGGAGGAGTGTGGCCTCCTTTCTTGGCTGTTTTTGAATAGAAGGAAGAGTCTCTCTCAGAGCATCATGATCTAGCTAGGGGCTGGCCAATGGTAAATCCATCCAGGAGTTTCTGTGCCTAAGGTTGGGTGGAAAAGGGCACCCCTTTCAGCAGTTGCATCACTATCTTCTTTCTAGATAAGTATATTTGGTTAAAACTCTATAGTGTTTAGATCAAAGAAAATTGTATGCTATGTTTTAGAACTGTGTAAGTTTAATTTCTGACAAAAGTGATTTGAGAAATTTAAGCAAACTAAAGAGAATTTCTTAGCTGAAGCTCTTTTGATTTAATTTATTATCTCTTGTCTATCTGTGTGATAAAATAAGATTTATGGGAGTGGATGTTGTGGTTGACTGTGTTGTATAGTTTAATGCATGTTGGGGAATTGATGACAAAACAATTAAAAATATCTATAAAACCTCTGAAAGAAGAGAGAATGATTTTTCTACGTAATAGTGCTCCATTTTAGTATGTCCTCAAATCCCCTCCTAGAAAAGTTAGAGGATATCAGATCTGTGTGGACTTTAGGAAATAATCCCAATTATGGGAAAACATTAAAAATCCTTATAAATAATTATTGAGGAAAAATAATTAGGACATAACCATGAAATTGGTCTAAATGAATTAAAACACAAAAAATCTCAAAATTCTATTTAGGGCATAAATAAACATTTATGTTTAAATTGTGTTAAATCTCCTAAATTTGGGAAGAACCCCCTTAAATTTTGGTGGGAAGTAAATCCTGGTAGAAACAACAAATTTACTGTGGAGGTAAACCTTTGTAATATGACCATTTCCTTAAATTTAGTAAGATTAGTAAAGCATAGTAATAAGGAAATAAAATTCTACTCATTTACCCACGAGAAGGGAGAGATTATAATTATATTTTAATATCCAAGATGGAGAAATTTCCTTGGAACATAAACTTTTATTAAATCCCTTTATAAAGACTGGAAATTT